>OY720449.1:9132200-9288359 GCA_963082715.1 Harpalus rubripes | reverse complement strand
AAAATAATGGAGAAATCCCGTTCCTTGACACTATCCTACGTCGGCAGCAAGACGGTTGTATAAAATATAGATGGTATCGAAAGCCCACATCCACTACAAGATACATAAATTATAATTCGGCACATCCAAAATCACAAATCATAAACACAGTTCATAACCTCAAAAATCGCGCATTAAAATTAACGTCACCGGAATTCAAACATGAAACAGAAGGCATTTTAAAACAGATCCTTTCCCACAACGATTTCCCTAAAAAAATAAGCAATAAAATACTATATAATACTGGAGATAACCTCAACAGAACGACAAACCAGACAAACAATATCAGTAATAAAAATAAAACCTACCAAAAAAATATGTTTCAATTCCCAACGCTGATATTTTAGCGCGAAATTTAAAAAGGATGCTTGAAACAAATTTACCTATAAATATTGCGCTAAAACCGGTCAAACCATTAGGACTACTTTTTAGTAAAATTAAAGACAGAATTGACATTATGGAACAAACAAACGTTGTATACAAAATAAAATGCAACAACTGTACAAATGCTTACACAGGTCAGACAAAAAGACACTTAAAAACGAGGATAACAGAACATAAGAGGAACTCTATAAAACAAAATAAAAATGGGAATTGTGCCCTTACACAACACTGCATCGAAACTCAACATACTTTTGACTTCGATGGAATCCGAGTCATAGATAGAGAACCGAATTTAAATAAACGGCTAATTCTAGAAATGCTACATATTAAAAATGACCCCAACAATATAAATTTTAGAACTGACATTGAGAATCTAAGCTCAACATATACTAGAATATGTAAATTATTTCGGCAGCCACTATAGGAGAAAAATATTTTTTTTTTTCTTTTGTTTGATTTCGTCTTGTTGTTTTTTAAGGATCTGTCCTGTTCCTTAAACATGTAAGATCTAGTTCTTGTCACAATACAATTTTTTCACACATCGCCATTTTTTAAATTTCAAAGAAAAAAGCTGTACTAGTCTTCTGGATGACGATTGTTAAAATTTTTTTCATACAATTTTTATTTTCCGACGATAACACTATGTTTGAACATATATATTTATTTATATTTATTATTTTGTAACGCCTTAGTCTGTAAGTACAAACAATCTGCATTGTTAACTACATAACATGTGTTCTTATTTTGTATTTTTATATTTGTTTTTCACCAGTTTGCCCTGATGAAGCTGTAAGTGGCAGCGAAACGTTGGCCTCAGACTAAACAATAAACAAATTTAGACTGCATTCCTGCTATTTTTCCTCCCATCAACATCATCAGTCGTTTATTCCATTTTACATTAATTATTTTATTAGCTGAAGATGGGCTTGCCTTAAGCTCGAAACGTCCGTAAACACTTTAAATATTTTACAAATCGTGAGTTATGGTATGACTAGCGAATGAAAGTTGACGTTTAAATTATTTTTTGCACGATCGGGTTTTTTTTTATATTTACCGATAGTATTTCCAAGACAGTAGGTTTTATTTACAAATTACTGAACTGTAAGTGATGTGACACACGTCGGTAAGTGATGTGACATACGTCGGTAAGTGATGTGCTTTACTTACCATTCAAGAGGCGAGACGTTAAATAAATAAAATCAAAAATAAAAGCTTACTTCAAAAATGACAAATAAAATGTTTTAATATGTCAAAATAATTTTCAAACTTAATTTTTCTTTAAAATTTTGTACGTCAATCGTGCAAAAAATAGCATAAGCATCACGAACGTTAAGGAATTACTGATCTCAGACAAAACATTGTCTTCGATCGATAAATTATCCTTACCGTTCTTAATACTTAATATACTATTATAGATGTGGTTTCTTTTGAAACCCTAGAGGAGAATAGAATTATACGAAATATTCAGGTATGAAATTTTTGCATAGATCCATTTAAATACTGGACTAGGAAAGAACAGAAATACATTACTATGTCTGGCTAAAAATATATGGCCGACTTGGGTAACTGAATACCAAAACAGGGGTGCGTTTAAAATATTTTAAACATTTTTCGTTTATATTAATTATAACAAAATATTTTGATCTTTAAACTATTTTGTTTTGCAATTCTATGAAATAGGATTATTTTTAATTTCCTCTAACAGTAATTCCGACACGAGGGTTGCTTACACCTGAGACGAACGAACTAGAATTTGCGATATTAAATTTTTTAAATACATCTCTGAATCCTGTTGCTAAGGTCATTTTAAATACCTCCTGGTATTGAGTACAATTGTAATCTTCTGTAACGGAATACATAAGGGTCAGTTTCCTTTCAAATCAAATATAGGGAAATGTTTTCAAAAGAAACCACATCTATTAAATAATCTAAATGTTAACTTTCATTCGCTAGTCATACTATACGAGAAACTGTAAGCTACGAATTATGCATAGAATTGCATTCTAACCGTAACGACTTACAGGTCTTACAGAGACGCACAGAATTGCAGCATTAATATCAAATGAATCATATATTGCTGTCAAAATATCGATTTCCCCTTTTTTTGTTTAAACCTAGATTAAACTTTAACTCTTGTTGGTGTAACCAGGCATTAAACTTTCAAAATTTTTGATAGATTCTTATTTTTAACTATAATTAACTAACATTAAAATCTGGACTTATGTTTTTGTTCAAAGGGGTTTAAGTGACAAAAAATATTGCAGTAGAAATCTATTTATCCGGTCCTTCATCTTGAATTTCGTCCCAATTCCTTAACTAACTCTTAGCGATATTGATATAACAAATAACCAATAATTATTGCAAACGCTTTATAAATTATGAAAATGACAGCCTTTACATTTGTTTCTATTGGTTACAATTTTTAACAAGAGTTAGCAACTTTCTTACAGAATTGGGGTGAATATCTAAATTCTTCAGTACGTATTTGTAGATGTAGACTTGTTACGCAATGCAACACGTGAATGACGACAGAAACAAATGGCTATCAACAAAGAAATTTCTTAGAAAAATATTTACATAAGACATTTATCATCTTTCAGAAGAAACTAAAACATGTAAATAATTTCAACCAGTCAAAATCAACGCGTTTGTTACTAATGCAAAAAGTCTTTGCCTTCGTTAAAAGTTTTTGCGTGCGAAATGTAAAATTTAAATGTCTCATTTGGGGGTGCATGAGTTGATTGCATTAAGTTGGTATTTGGAAAATCAAAAAATTAGAACTTGGAATATTGTGAAAAATATGCGGATTTCTATATTTTAGATGACCCAGGAAATCTATATAAAACTTATTCAGTAGTTAGGTTTATTTTTACATCTCAATAAGCTGACGTCAGCGTGATTCAATTGGCTACTTGCGTGCTATTTTTTTATTTAATAATTTTGAAGAGACGATAAAAACTTGCTACCCATATTTTTTCTTTTGATAGAATTATTATTAATTGAATGAATGGCCGTAATCCTGCTTAAAAAATCGAATTACGTAATACGTAATAGAAGAAACAGAAACCACACAAATCGCCAATAATAAACAAGGGACAGAGGGAGAAAAATTAAAACTGGCACTCGCATGCCATCTACAGGTTACATTCCTAAATATTATTCCCTTTCGCCCGTTCAAAATAATGACGTCACAGAAAATATTCTTTCTTTAAATAAAATTTATATTTTTACTTTTTTTTCAACATAACATTAGGTATATAGTGATGGATATCGGATTTTCAGTACCATGCAAGTAGCCCATTTTGTAATACAGTATTTGTGATTGCAATAGTGAGAATGTCAGAGGTAACTTAATACGTTATCAATTTATATTCAATTGTTTTTGATCGTGGCTGGGTTAGGCTGATAACAGTCTGAAAAATCTTCGTGTAAACAAATTTGAAGCCATTAAATTTGAAAATCGTACAATCTTTGTTTATATTACCATAATATACACATAAAAAATTGTAGGTGAATTTACATAAAATACTTAGTTCCCATCCGTTTAATACTTTTTGGGTGAATCTTTGTTTCAGATGCGGCGTTCATAAAATTTTTAATTAAGTTAGTACGTTAGACGGCTGGAGCAGTATAATATGATATTATAAAGCTAGCGATGTGTATAAAAACAGTAAAGGAAACAAGAGATCCCGTAGGCAGTGTTTTGCGACAGTTTACCGCTTCGGTCGCACGACATCTTGGGTGACTGATGACACGGTAATTACCCAACTTTTGTCCCGTACAAAGTTATTGTTTCACACACGTCGTCACTCAATATCACAACTGCTTCTACACTCAATATTCAAGTCACTTAAGATAAGATCGTCTCACAGTAGATATTTATACTTTTTATTCTTCACAAAATTTATCTGTATCTAATTTTTACCTCCCGTCATACCGTAGGGAAGGGAGTTAATGTAGGTAATCGTGCCAAAAATTCGATGGTGAGTTTTCAGTAAATAAGCACGAATTAGGGTCCCCACAACACCTTTTTACTATTTTTACGATGATGTCTGTGTGCGTGCGTGCGTGCGTGCGTGCGTGCGTGCGTGCGTGCGTGCGTGCGCGTGTGTGTGTGTGTGTGTGTGTATGTGTGTGACGACAACAAACTTCCGAAAATTTCTATTTTCCGCATTTAAGCTTTCTACATTCATAAAAAGAGTTGATTAGATTTTGGGTAACATTGGACGACCGAAAGTGATACTTTGCTCGAAGCCCATAGCAGTTTTTATTAAAAAATTATATTAAAATATAATCCAAAACTTCTCAATTCTAGTATTTAAGACTTTCATATCAAGGGATATAACATTTTAGCTAAAATTAATAAACCGGAAGTAATAGTTTACTTGAAGCTCTGAATAGATTTTAGTGAAAAATATATTATGAAATATTCAAAAACTTTTTAAATTTAGTATTTAAAACTTGTATATAAAAGGGAACAACATATTAGATTTTGGCTAAAATTGATAAACCGGAAGTGATACTTTACTTGAATCTCTGAACAGATTTTCGTGAAAAATATATTATGATATATTCCAAAACATTTTCAAATTTGGTATTTAAGACTTTTACATAAAGGGGAGCAACATATTAGATTTTGGCTAAAATTGAGAAACCGGAAATGATACTTTATTTGAAGCTCCGAACATATTTTCGTGAAAAATATATTGATACAATCCAGAACTTTTCTAATTTTGTTTTTACGACTTTTATATTAATGAGAACGACATATTAGATTTTTTTCTAAGATTGATAAACCGGAAGTAGTACTTTACAGAATGCTATAAAATATTAAATACTAATTTAAAGACTAAGAATATTATAAAACACTTATGCCCGGTTGTAGAAACGTTCATCAACGCATTGTTCGGTTAACGGTTCATCAAAACGAACAAATTCAAATCAGTTTCCTTGTTCTTATGACATTTAAATCATTGCTGTCAAAAAATCGCATTGCATTTGTTCATTTTGATGAACCGCTAGCCGAACAATGCGTTATTAATGAACGTTTCTGCAACCGGGCATTAAACACTAAGATTATTTATTTAAACAATATTTATCTCACTTATTTATTTATGTTCACTACTTCTCGACTGCATGTTTATGTCACCAACTATTCTCTTCACGACGCATGTTTATATCAGACTGTCCAATGCCTTCGCTAACAGGGATTATACACTCCGGTGTTTGTATTCGAGAAATTGCTAGAACATTATTCTAGATAAAAACGTCAAATACAATAGATCACGTCACCCAAGTAATGAGCCTGTTTCACATGTTTCAAAAAGTATTTTAAATGAAAGTTTATGCAATATTTTTCTTATTAATAATTATTTTTTTTAATAATTTGTTCTTCTTTTCGTAAATAATTAAATAAAAAGATTGGCGCCAAAAATAGCCATGAAAAACAACCCCCCAATCCTGTGTCGTGGAAGTACATACATTACGACATACACAGCCAATAGAAAAACAGTTTTTCCATCACCTACGTTTATTTTTCTTATTTAGATAAATAAACATAGGCGTTAGTTTGTCATTTGACATTTGACGCTGACATTTTCCATTATAAATGAGTAATAAAGTAATAATTGCTAAAACAGACTATACTCGTCGGACAGTTTACCGAAAGTCGATAGCTGGATGGTGGTTGAAATCAGAAAACGATCATTTTACTGCTGCCGAAATAAGAGGTGTTAAAGAGTTAAGGTAAAATATAAAATGTAAAAACCCAACCATCAGCTCTTCGACCTACTGCTTCCAGCCACAATATTCTGTTCTTCACATCTTTTGGCATATTTATAAATTCAATAGTAGGTTTGCTCCTAGCAGCAATTTTCCAAGAAGGCACAGTACGATACTGTAAATTACTCATTTTACATTGGATTTTTTATTATCTAACACATACCAAACTCAAAAATTTGACACTTGTTTCACAGATTTGGCAATATATTTATCATAACACTTCTGACACTACATATAAAGGGACCAATTGGAGCCGATAAAGATGTATGTGCTGTGACGTCACATTCTGTTTCAGATCACGTGACTTTAAAAATATTATCCAAATTTCAAAAATTAATTGTGAAATATGTAATGGAATTTGGTGATATTTTCAAATTTGAGACTATTTAAATAATGTTATCTTTTTAAATTTATTACTTAGAAGTCATATAAAAATTCTTACAACAGCCCTATGAAACAAGTCCCCGAATGGGGACTTATGATTGTAGAATTTTACTGAGTTCTGAAGTAAACTTTTAGACAAAGACGACAAGCTCGAAGAAAGAGACAGTAAAGCACTACCATGACCTCTTAGATAGAAACTAAAACAGTATTTAAATGTGTTGGATAATTTTGTATTTCGGTATTATATTTTTTTTTGAATTTATCTTCAGCTAACAAATCATTATTATAACAAAACTGATTAATCATACATACGTCAAACACCCCCGCAAAATAAAACAGTAAATATCAAATAAATGTTTCCATTAAGAATGTAGACAAATGACATTTCTCAACATTGTATAGTCAGAAATTTGGACAGCGAGCGTTTTCTCTACTTTGTCGCGCATGAGCAGCAAAGCGACATTTTGCGTTGACAAAAGAGAGCACAAATGGCTACTTTGTATATAGACTGCAGAAAAAATTATAAAACTAGAGATCCAATTACACGATTATGTCTAATATATAATTGAAATATATGAATTGAAAGTACGAGGAATGATAAAATGTATATTTTCAGTCTTAGCTACTGTCGATTCAGAAATTTTTATGTAAAAATTTATTGTAATGAACTTAAATCAATTTGTACTTTTGTTGTTGTACTTGATTGTTTTTTTATTTTTTTGTAAAGAATGTATAGGTATTTTTGCATAATGTGTGTCTATTCTTGTTGTTAATACAAATAAATTGTGAGTGCGCACACCCAACGGTTTGGAATCACTATATAGTCGTCATTTTATTAAGCAAACGATTAAATTGTCGGCCGATCAAAATTCGGTAGTCTGCGGGGGCTCTTATTCCCAGATTGTTAAAGAAGTATGTAAGAGTAAGCTTATATTTGTGGTTTTAGCGCACTGAAATGACTTGAATATTACCAGATTTATTTACGACTTATTTTAATTTTAAGTTCACAAATCAAAATAGTAGAGCAGTCTTTTGCAAGGTTACGTCCTTAGAAAGTCATCTACAATAAAATATATCTTGAAAATGTGTACAGTGCATATGACAAACTTTTCGTTTGCAATACATATATGTGCGAATAAATTTAAATAGTTTATATGTCACGTTCTTGTGCATCTTGCGAGTAGAATTCAAAGTTCTTCTTTTAAAAAGTGTCTTTTTGCATTCACCATCCACAACATATCGCATTAGGGCCATGTGTCAAGCATCTACTTAGAAATCCATGTATGTCACACGTCATATGGCCTTATGTCTAAAATCAATCTAAAACTTCCTGAGGAGTCAATGTTAAGTTTGTGTAGCTTTTTGAAAACTTTATTCAAAGGTGGGTGTTTATGAGGTTTGGGGGGCATAACTGAAAAATAAAGTATAAAATGCAATTAAATCGTATAGATAATAAAATATTCTTTTCCCACTCCCATTATCGTAAGTAGGCTATTACAACATTGTGTGTAGGGATGTATGGGTATTTTGCTGTCAAGATATCAGTTATTAGCGACGGGAAGTATAAGGATTGTCTTTACTTCCCTACAGCTGAACTTACCTCCCTCTTTGTGAAATACCAACAGTTAGATATTTTAAACTTGTGTCAAATATTTATTCATTCTTATAATTTATAACTTTGAATTTAATTTATATCAAATTGTCCTCATTTCATAAATATTTCCATTCAAAAGTTACCGTTGACGTGACAAATGTGACAGATGACAGCGTTTTTCTTCTTAAATTTTGCATGGAATACTTGGATTCTTTATTTTAATGTATCAATATTCAACTGTATTCCTTTACAACTTTGACATATAGGTATGGCAGTGAAAATGAATAGGTAAAAAATAAATCACCGGGAGTGTAAAAAATCTTTATGCAACACGAGATGTAGGTACATTTGACCACTCTCGAACTTATTTACTAGCCCTCGCTATCGCTCGGGCGCAAAATCGTCCTCGATTAGTAAGTGGTACTTACATCTCTTGTAGCATAAATAAATATTAACATTTATGATAACATTAAATGTGAAAAAATGATATTTAACAGCGATTCTTCAAGAAAAACTGATAAAAACTTCAAATGCGGGTACTTCCGGTTGACCAATTATAACCAAAATCTAATGACCTCTCCATATGGATGAAAACTCGAGGAATACGCAAAAATTATAATTTTTGGAAAGGTGGTTTTGGAGTTATGCGATCCGAAAGACATACACACATACATCTATCTATCGATACATAAATACATACGTACAGGGTGTAAATCGAAAAGTGGAACAGGAGTTTAACATGGGAAATCAATTTTTCTTTGCGCAAACGTTACCTAATTATTATATGCAAAAATACTTCAAATAAAAGTTATAGAGATTTAAATGCAGCATCTAAATCATGTGAAACGTTTATTTTATCTCTTCATATAAACGTAAAAATTCATTACAAAGTTACAGTTTTTATGAGCTTTTTGTCTAAGCAGCCATGGATTTATGACAAAAAAAAACAAATGCGTTGTTTTTTGTCATAAATTCATGGCTTTAACTTTAACTGGTGGGCGCCTCGGAAGATTGGGAATACTACGGACATGGATATTACTTGGGTTTTAATAACTAAACTTTTTAACTAAATGATTACTTTATTATTAATTAAACATAGACTAACATGTTACATTCCGTAACCCCGCGAGCGGCGTATAGCACGCGCCCCAAAACTAAAAACACTACATTTTTCGTCAACAACAAGACGTCTACACGAGTCGACGAACTAATCTCGACTCTCACATGTTTACTCCATGAGTAACTAAATTCGACTATCAAACAAAACGCTATCTTCAGGACAAAATGATCTTAGGGGTACGGGGTGCATAGGCTAGGGCATTCAAAGTCACGCACGTATACATAATAATTTCTAGACTAATGATAAACAAATAAATGTCGTGACTATCATAATACAATATGAATTTCTAAACTGAATTTTGACTTAAATAGATAAACAGAGTTAAAATATGAATATTGAAACTATAATTTAGAAAAGTTTATAAAAAGTTATTTATCTATTATTGCTCTTACCCTCGCCTTGTCACATCTTACACTCCGGTACTTTCAAGTACTTTAGAAAATAAAAAAGTACTGTACATTTAGAAACATTAAGATACTTGGTACTTGTACTTCAAGTACTACTTTCCGGTACTTTGCCTAGCTCTGCCCTGTAGTGCCTGTAAATGATATGTGAGCTGAGAAGGCAATGCGGGGGTGTTATTAGTGCATTACCCTAATGTCGTTCGCAACGCAATCTCCAGGTGAACTAACCACTTAACCAAAAGTCGACCTCGCTGAAACGATTTGGCGCCGTCGTTGAGGTTTTAGCTCTTGTTGCTTTTCACTTTTTATTTCCGGATTCGGCCGTAAAGCAACTCCTTCAAACAATTGCTTTTATCGTCCTTTCACATTTGTTCTTCATACGCGCAAATGTTTGCCCCCTTTTATTATCTGTAGTGATTTGCCTGCGCCTTTCAACTCATATAAAACTAAAGTAAGTGCGGTTTGCCGTTTGTTACACAATAATGTAATCGCATGCAATTGTAAAACTATAAACTATTTATTTATGTTTTAATAAAACTAAAAAGAAACCATGCTTAATGTATTTACTTAATCATACAAGGTAGCGTCAAAAATGTTCCCAATAAGGCTGTTGCAAACAAATTTATATGACTTCTAGGTACTAAATTTTAAAAAATTATGGGGCCTATTCTGTATCTCAGTGGTTAATATTTAACTACTGGTTAATTTTTTTAACCAATCAAGTATGTTGACATATAACAAAAAAGGGGATTTTTAGTTGTCAAATCAATAACTATTGGATAAAAATTAGAGATGTGCCGACTAGTCGGCGACTAGTCGGTAAAGCCGACTATCCGGCCACTATCGTAGTCGGCGACTATTCGGCAAAGAGCGCCGACTATCCGGCTTCTTCTTACCTTGATTGTTTATTAATATTTTTATTTTATAATCAGTCTTACACATTTTAAAATGTAAAGCAAAGCAACCTTTCCTTTGGTAATCAATCAGTTTCTAAAATTACTTGCTTGTAAAAAAAACAAATCTTTGACATTTATCAAACAAAATTAGTATCTTAATTAACACACAAAACAACATAATATTAATATCTTCTTATCTTCAATTAACATTTACCTATAATTCTTCTTATTTAAATAAAAGAGTAGGAATTTTTTTATTAACAATCTAAGTAATATTAAAGCCAGATTGCATGTACAGGGTGTAAATCGAAAAGTGAAACAGGAGTTTAACATGGGAAATCAATTTTTCTTAGCGCAAACGTTACCTAATTATTTTATGCAAAATTACTTCAAATAAAAGTTATAGAGATTTAAATGCAGCATCTAAATCATGTGAAACGATTATTTTATCTCTTTATATAAACGTAAAAATTAATTACAAAGTTACAGTTTTTATGAGTTTTTTGTCTAAGCAGCCATGGATTTATGACAAAAAACCACGTATTTGTTTTTTTTTGTCATATATCCATGGCTGCTTAGACAAAATGTTCATAAAAACTGTAATTTTGTAATTGATTTTTACGTTTATATGAAGAGATAAAATAATCGTTTCACATGATTTAGATGCCGCATTTAAATCTCTGTAACTTTTATTTAAAATATTTTTGGATAAAATAATTAGGTAACGTTTGCGCAAACAAAAATTGATTTCCCATGTTAAACTCCTATGTTTCACTTTTCGATTTACACCCTGTACATGATGTACAGTAAAAAAATATATCAAAAAATTCTAAACATTAACTGCTTCATAAAAATAAAAAAAAGACAGTAACGTACTTATATGATTTATAACTGTACATAACCTAATCAAATCAAAGCGTCACGGAAATCCCCGAAACCGTGATCGGCTTGGCCGACTAGTCGGCCGATTAGTCGGCCTCTTTACAACCGACTAATCGGCTAGTCGGCTAGTCGGCTAGTCGGCCAAAGTCATAATCGGCACATCTCTAATAAAAATTTTAACCAGTGGTTAAAAATTAACCACCGAGTTACAGAATAGGGCCCATTGATCTATAAAAATCCTCAAATTTAAAAATATCACAAAATATCCATTAGATATTTTCCAATTAATTATTGAAAATGTGTAATACAGTGTTCAAAAAAATTCTTAACTCGGAGCAGGCTATAAACAAAGAAACGTATGTCAATTGAAAAATATTTAATTATACCTTGTTCCATTTAAGCCATTCAGTTTTGCGAAGAATAGGGAATAGTTCTGACGTCTCTGATTGGCTGAAATTAGAGACAAGAGACAAGATTACCCAATGGAATTTTAGCTACTTCAGATTTGCTCTGTTGCCAGTGTCATCTACTGAATGGCTTAAATAGAACAGAGCATAAATGTCAATTCAAAGTTTTTCTTCTTGAATCTTATTTTAGAAATGGAAACAAATTAGAAAACCTACTGTATCCTTCATTATTGTTTTTTGTCCTTAAAATTACATTTCAAGATTAATTTTCTCATCTTGACTTTTGAATTGAATAATGATCAGACTTACGTTTCTTTGTTCATAGCCTACTCAGAATTAGGTATTTTATTAAACACAATGTATTATGAAAGTCACGTGATCTGAAACAGAATGGCCCGTACCACGATCACGGTTTTAACTAAAACACTGTTTTAAGAAATGTCAAATTCAAATTTCAATATTTAATTTCTCCCTTATGTTTAAAGAACGATTTTTTAAAAAATATTTGTTAGAATACAAACTATGTTCTGCTTTAAAATCATATTTTGATAAATTTTATATTATTTATTATTACTATTAAATAATGAAATTTGACATTTCTTAAAACAGCGTTTTACTTAAAACCGTGATCGTGGTACGAGCCAATGTGACGTCAGAGCACATACAGTTTAACATGTGACAAACTATCGCCTACTTGTATTTATATAAATAACGTAAACTGTTTTCGTATTGGTTATGAATGACGTAGTGTATGTGCTCCGACGTCACAGGAGTGGGGGTTGTTTTTCATAACTATTTCTGGCGCCGATCTTTTTATTTAATTATGGACGAAGTAATTTATAATTATTTTTAAATATTTTTTGTACTTTTTACCTTCCGTCACCTTTAGGTAAGGAAGGTATTGTCTTTGGTCAAAAAATTCGGTGGTGAGTTTTTGATGAATAAGCACGTTTTAGGGTCCCTAGAATACGATTTTACTATTTTTACGATGATGTCTGTATGTGTGTATGTGTGTGTATGTATGTATGTGTGTGTGTGTGTGTGTGTGTAACAAAATTTTCGTCTACGATAACTTCCATACTACAATTCTAAAAATTATAATTCTTTCGTATTTCTCTTCGTTACATCCATGCGAAGAGCTGATTAGATTTTGGTTAGAATTGGACAACCGGAAGTACCCTCATTTGAAGATTTTAACAGTTTTTCTTGAAAAAACTATGTTAAATACCTATCATTTTTTCACATTTAATGTTATTATAAATATTAAAGAATATTGTATTTTCTATACGATTTGATTGCATTTTATACCTAATATGAAATGGATATAGAGTTAAAAAATTATAAAGAAATTAAATTTCATAAAGTAGCCATAGCTGTGGAAACAGCTACTATATTAAGAAAATTTTGATAGAAAGATGTCAGTGTCAAGTGAAATTGACATAGTGTGTTTGTCTTATAATTTTACTGGAAATAGGTATAGGATGGAATTTGTATAAAATACATACAACTGCTTTAAGGTAATGTACAAGAAATAATAATAATAATAATAAATCTTTTATTTCTGCAGATACATTACACTGTATATAGAAAACGTCACAAAATAATAATTTTCTGTATGAAATTTGCATAAAATACATGCAACTGCCGGAAGGTAATGTACAAGAAATAGAATACTTAATTTAGCAAGGAACTTTCCGTATGAAATTTGTACAAAATGGATAGAACTGACGGAAGGTAATGTGCTGGCCACATCAGATTTTTTTATTTTACTTTTAGTAAAATTGAATATCCCGCGTTACTTATTCTTCTAATCATCTAATCTACTGACCCTTTGTTACATTTGAGTTTGCGACCCTGACTTAAGTGGAACAAGGTATTGGGGACGATTCCGGGTACCTTTTAAAGCTACCTTTTGGATTTCTGTTCGAGAAGTTGGAAGTGTACTAGACGTAGACGTTTAATAAATTTTTATACATAAATATATAAATTATTCCCTGAGATAAATGTACAAAGTTTGAACTTGAATTTTTGAATTTCACGCGTTATTCATTTCCGATTGTATCTGTGTTTGACACTTAGACTAAGTTACCAACTTAACAACTAAAAAATGCCTACAAACAGTTATGCAAAGTTGAACTTTTCTTTAATACACAGCGTCACAAAATTGGCCTTGTAACCACGAAATAAGAAAAACAGTTTATTATATATTTTATTTATCTATCGGTAGTAAATGTTATATGACTAAAGTTAAAACAATATGATCTTATATATCGCGGCACTTAAGTTGTATTGCTGTTTACTCAAGCCGTATATTTCTCGTAAAAATGTCAAATACTACAATTAGCCCAGGTAAAAGAAAACTACAGAGGTATATCCATATTGTGTATAACAGCGAAACTGTACGAAACAATTCTAACATCTAAACTGCAAGGAAAAGTAGAACGTAAAATAGGAGAAACACAAAGCGGATTCAGAAGAGGTTATTGCGCACAAGGCCATATTTTCACCCTCAGACAAATCACAAAGAAAACACTGGAATATAATAAGGAAATTTACCTATGCTTTATCGACATAGAAAAGCAAGGGCTATAGAAAATATGTACAAAAACACAAAAAATTACGTAAGATCATGCAACAATATCTTCGATGAATTTGTAACAACCCATGGACTAAAACAAGGTGGCAACCTAAGCCCGCTCCTATTCATAATCTACATTAAATAGCAAAGAAAACGACAGAAAGAATAAAAAGACAAAAATTGGAAACTTAAACTTGAGCAAAGTAGAAATATCTGAACTTCTCTTCGCTGACGATATGGTAATATTTGGAAATACAGAAAAGACACTACAAGACAACTTAGACATCTGGAATGAAGAACTTAAAAGATTTAAAATGAATATAAACATAGACAAAACAAAAGTAATGTTAATTGGGAAAGAATATAAAAACATAGATCTGTACATCAACACAAAGAAAATCCAACAGGTACATAGCTTTAAATATCTAGGAAGCATAATAGAGACGAAAAGAGGCCACGAAGAAGAAATCAACAACAGAATAAAAGCAATTACGAAAACTTACCAACATCTTAGAACAACTTTCTTAAAGAACAAGAACATGTCCAGGTCGTCCAAACTAACAATTTACAAATCAATATTACTGCCGATTCTCCTCTACGGAAGCGAAAGCTGGACCACAAATAAAAGACAAGGCAGCAAAATTCAAGCTATTGAAATGCTTGAGGGCAATAGCAAGAACAACAAAGCTAGATAGAGTGAGAAATGAAGAAACTAGAAATCTGCTTCAAGTCAAGTCTGTCAAACAATAAATAGAAGTAAAACAAGTACACTGGTATGGACACCTTGAAAGATTACCACAGTACAGAACAGTAAAAACCATATGGAAATCGCGCACTACAGGGAAAAGAAGTAGGGAAAAGCCCCAAAAAACACATATTAAAAAAAAAGACAAGCAGACTAGCACATCAACTAGCCAAGGACAAGTTAGCATGGAAAAACTTTGTGGAAAATTAATATGATAAAAAACTTGACACTCATAGTACAAGGTACAAGAGAAATAGACTGTATATATATATATATATATATATATATATATATATATATATATATATATATATATATATATATATATATAAAAGAAAAAGACATAAAACCTAGAAAAATAAAATGGAGTGGTTAAAAATAATAGTAGCGAATCTTATCCTCACACAGTTCAAGTTTTTATTCAAAATTTTAAACTTATGACGTCGTTTTACCGCCATTGAATACATTAATTTGTGTTTTCAGGTGCACAGTTTATCCTGAAGCACCTGAAGATCTCGTCAAGGAAAGGAATAATTGTATTCATTATTTGATTAAATGTAAATAATAGTAAGAGAAACTGAAAGGTTTCCCTTGCGTTCCTATTAAAACAAAACGGTATAGGCAAGCTAAATAAAGGATGATAGCAATTTAAAGTTAGATACTGGCTATTGTCACTTTGACTAAAACGCTGATTAATATTTATTTCTATACGAAAACACGGAGGAGCATTATTGTATAAGAACTTTGTTTCAGATAAAGTGATGCTAGTTGTCAAACAAAATCGATAGTAATAACTAAGACACAGCCGGAATAGCGCTAGCCTAGCAAAATTTAGCGCTGTTTATAAGCGCTAGATACGTACTGAACGGTATTTATTTTGATGAACATAGCGAGCGAACGCACATTAAAGTAAAACATATTTGATAACTATAAAACAAAACGTGGATTCATGCAGCCATTTACATTTACATTTAATTTAAAAATTAAATGTATGTAAACCAATGTAGGCATTCATGCACCATTTTAATTTACGTTCTCATTTATCTCTCATTTTCATTTATAGTATATTCCGTAACTTAACCGCGGTAACCAAGGTTCTGGTTATGCGTTCCGTAATGTAACCAAAACATAATTTCAGGATCGCGGTTTAATTTCGGAATGTGGTTCCTGAATGTTTTGGTTACTTTTTCGTGACCACGACGACCACAATTTTTTTGTGGTTGTTGAGGTCATATTCTTTTTTCTTATAATATAATAAATAATATTGTATAAACATATAATTACTATACACTATATACTGATATGTATAATATTCATAAAGTTATCGGGCTTCAGGTGGGGACAACAAAATAATACCAAACTAGCTATTTCTTCTAGCGGTATATCAGATTCTAGCAAATCATTCAATTAGTTTGCTAGTCTAACGCTAATCCGGTTGAACGCGAGCAATAATAGAGCAGGAGCAAGGAAATTTTTGCTCAACTCAAGAAATCTCATAAAATTGAATCTCTTATGCAAGCATTATATGTAAAACCTAGACCGATCCTTTATCTCCAGATTCGTACAATAATATTCACATGAACTATACACAGTTCATAATTATTTAAATAAAAATACAACACTACAAAATTCAATGAACGTATGTCTCGATTTGATCCTACAACTTCGATACGCTGCACAGCTTGTGTTGCGCTTGACCTATTTACGAGTGGGTGAGGGACTATCAACGACATACGGTATCTTGACTTACACCTAGCATATTTATTTCTAATAATTTTCTTACTTTACCTTTTCAAGGATTTTAAACTGTTGCAATCTATTCCTGAATAAACAAACTATAGAATTCTTAACAGGAGCTGCTTAATTTCTTTTACAATTTTTTTTTATGTCTGTAAAATCACACTTTTATAAGAAACCTATACTGGAGAATTCAAACTATAAATTCGCACCAAAAGCAAATTCTAACCTCACTTTTCTGGTCTGTTATATACCTACCAATAAATGCGGAGGACATATTTCTTTATTTTCCACTTGAGAATCATGAAATCAGATCTGTTTAAAGCACTTGTTCGTGCTTTAATTGTGCAAATGCTGGGATGACTTTAGACAAAGACAACAAGCTGGAAGAGAGAGATAATAGTCAAGTATTACTATGACATCAAAGATGGAATTTAAAACAGTATTTAATACTATATTCCAGAAATGGAACCACGCTAACCGCGGTTACTTTTTCTCTAACCGGTTGTATTTTTGAAACACGGTTTCTGAATAATCCGGTAACTTTTTCGTAACCAAACTAAGCTAACCAAGCTAAATCGGTGGTTCTGGTGCGGTTGCATTTTGGCGCAAGGTAGATGAGCACTTGCGTGCACGTGTCACGTGTTTAGATTTAGTTTGTCTCCATTCCATGGTCTCCATAGATTTCAACTAGCTTAAATTAGATTAGATAAGTTGATATCTAGCTGTTAACTGGTTACGAAACGTTAAGATAAAAGCGTTCCATTTTTCCAGTCCGGTGCCGTGGTTACCGTCGTCATGTTTCAATTCCGGATTACACTAAAACTGTGTAAGATAATTTTATCTTTCGATATTATTATTTTTATATTATTGTTATTATAAGTCAAACATCACGGCAAAATAAAATATAAATACCGTCTTAATTTTCGATTTGTTTTATTTAAATCAAATCATAAGGATTAATTTATTTTAAACATTACACTTTAATCATTAAAAAACAAATTATATATTGTATTATTTTCATCATTTATACAGTTGTAAATCGCGACAGAGTAATCTATTTATTACTTTGTATTTGTAAGTGCAAACAGCCATTTGGAATCGAGTGAAAGATTGTCCCTTGGGCGATTGATTTATTTGTTTTTCCATATAAACAAATCGAATTTCTTCTGATCTTTTCTCTTTAACGTTTTCAATATCATAGTCCTGGAACGTGACTTTTTTGGTTGTAAAATTTTTATAACGAAAAAGATGGTTGTCTATATTTTATTACCTTTCATTAGTTACTACCTAATTGAATATTAATGTGGTATACATATGCGAATATCTCTAATTCAGTAATTAGATTATACAGTCCCTTAATAATATTAACTATTCGTAGATACACAATTTAATTTGTATCTCGGGATGAATTTCAATTTAGTAAAACTAAAACAGGAAAAATGTCAAACTAAGTTGTTTTGATAGTTGTGAGGGTTGAAATTATTCCTGTTTCCTATTTCATTAGCTGGTTCGTTACTACATTTTGATTCATGTATTCACACTGCTTATGTACGAAGGAATTATGGTAAAATCTAGCTAGCGAAAAAAATAAAGTTGGTATTACTGTTGATTCATATTTAAAAAGTTTTGCAATATATATCAATAGACGTTTGAAAAAAATATGATGTGGCTAACATATTACCTTTCGTCAGTTTCTATGTACTTTGTACAAATTCCATACAGAAAGTTTCTTGGAAAAGTTTCTACACTTCCAGTAAAATTATAATACGAATATATTATGTAAATTGCACTTGACACTAGCATCTGTCAATTAGTATTATCTGAATATATTAGCAGTTTCCATGTTTATAACATAGCTGGCTGATTTATGAAACTTACATCTAATCAGCTCTTCATATTGATATAAAGAAGAGAAATACGAAAGAATTATAATTTTTAGAATTGTAGTGTTAAGGTGCATTCACAAATGAAAATTAGTTTTAGATTTATGGTTTATACTTTAGATTTAAAGATTTTGGCCGCATATTATGTAATGACTCCATTCACACTTCAGAATTTAGGGTCTCTAAATCCAAATCATAAAGCTAAACATTGCAAGGTCCAAACTTTAGGTTTATGATTTAGTTTGACGTCATAAACTTCACCAATGAAACGAGTCTGAAATGATATAAATATACACCCATCTTTATTTAGTATTAACTTGGTGGATTCGGCTTTTTAAACAAATGCGAGAAGAACATGGATACTGTCATAACTTAATTGTTGAAATATAATCAATAATGCCAAGCGAATGATAGTTTCACGGCGAGCAGGTGTCTTGTTGAGTACTGCTCTACCGATATTTTAATCTTGTTTTTGAAGCATTTACACAGATGTCTGTACATATCAAAACTAATTTTCAGGTAATTTGAACTTATATTTATGAATGACTCACTTAAACTTAAACAAAAACCATAAATCTAATTTTCAATTGTGAATGCACCTTTAGAGCACTAAATTCTGAAGTGTGCATGGAGTCATTACATAATATGCGGCCAAAGTCTTTAAATCTAAAGTATAAACCATAAATCTAAACCTAATTTTCATTTGTGAATGTACCTTTAGAGTTACCGACACAAATAGATACAAATATTATCGTAAAAATAGTGAAATCGTATTCCAGGGACCCTAAATCGTGAATTGTTTAACCAAACACAATACCTTCCTTTCATAAAGATAACGGAAGGTAAAAATGACCTGATTCGTTCTGTGAACAAACACGGCCATCAAAAGTCAAAAACACCCATTTTCTTAAAAATTTAAAAATTATCTACGGGCTGATCGATATCTGTTTTCGTTCTCGAGATGTTAACATTTCAGACTTTACCCATTTCTGGGGCATAACCCAAAAATGGATGGAGATACGAACATGGCGACTTTGCCATTCAATAGGGATTCCATATATATTATTTTTTATATATTTTTTTTCTAAACGTATAAGTAAGACTGTCGGTGAAAATCCGGCGAAAAAATTCCTATTAATAAGCGAGTTACAGTCTCCCGAAGTTTGAAAATATAGATGTGACGTCACAAATATAAGTTTTTATATCAAACTGTTTTCTTCATGGACCTAAATGTTCTTGAAATATACGCTATTTTTAAATTATTTATAAAAAATAAATGAATATTTATAATTGAATGTGAATTTAAATTATTAAATATAATGCTAAACCTTTATATTCAAATAAAAACTGTTTTAGAACTGCAGTATTGGACTGATAGCTACGCCTCGGCTGTTTGAATTTCTTTATTTTCCGTTGATAGTAGGCTCCTCCCCCTAACTGGGTATTCGTTATAAATTTATAGGCCGTCTTTGAGTCATATCAAAATAATATATATATATATATATATATATATATATATATATATATATATATATATATATATATATATATTATTTTGATATGACTCAAAGACGGCCTATAAATTTATAACGAATACCCAGTTAGGGGGAGGAGCCTACTATCAACGGAAAATAAAGAAATTCAAACAGCCGAGGCGTAGCTATCAGTCCAATACTGCAGTTCTAAAACAGTTTTTATTTGAATATAAAGGTTTAGCATTATATTTAATAATTTAAATTCACATTCAATTATAAATATTCATTTATTTTTTATAAATAATTTAAAAATAGCGTATATTTCAAGAACATTTAGGTCCATGAAGAAAACAGTTTGATATAAAAACTTATATTTGTGACGTCACATCTATATTTTCAAACTTCGGGAGACTGTAACTCGCTTATTAATAGGAATTTTTTCGCCGGATTTTCACCGACAGTCTTACTTATACGTTTAGAAAAAAAATATATAAAAAATAATATATATGGAATCCCTATTGAATGGCAAAGTCGCCATGTTCGTATCTCCATCCATTTTTGGGTTATGCCCCAGAAATGGGTAAAGTCTGAAATGTTAACATCTCGAGAACGAAAACAGATATCGATCAGCCCGTAGATAATTTTTAAATTTTTAAGAAAATGGGTGTTTTTGACTTTTGATGGCCGTGTTTGTTCACAGAACGAATCAGGTCATTTTTACCTTCCGTTATCTTTATGAAAGGAAGGTATTGTGTTTGGTTAAACAATTCACGATTTAGGGTCCCTGGAATACGATTTCACTATTTTTACGATAATATTTGTATCTATTTGTGTCGGTAACTCTAAAGGTACATTCACAAATGAAAATTAGGTTTAGATTTATGGTTTATACTTTAGATTTAAAGACTTTGGCCGCATATTATGTAATGACTCCATGCACACTTCAGAATTTAGTGCTCTAAAGGTGCATTCACAATTGAAAATTAGATTTATGGTTTTTGTTTAAGTTTAAGTGAGTCATTCATAAATATAAGTTCAAATTACCTGAAAATTAGTTTTGATATGTACAGACATCTGTGTAAATGCTTCAAAAACAAGATTAAAATATCGGTAGAGCAGTACTCAACAAGACACCTGCTCGCCGTGAAACTATCATTCGCTTGGCATTATTGATTATATTTCAACAATTAAGTTATGACAGTATCCATGTTCTTCTCGCATTTGTTTAAAAAGCCGAATCCACCAAGTTAATACTAAATAAAGATGGGTGTATATTTATATCATTTCAGACTCGTTTCATTGGTGAAGTTTATGACGTCAAACTAAATCATAAACCTAAAGTTTGGACCTTGCAATGTTTAGCTTTATGATTTGGATTTAGAGACCCTAAATTCTGAAGTGTGAATGGAGTCATTACATAATATGCGGCCAAAATCTTTAAATCTAAAGTATAAACCATAAATCTAAAACTAATTTTCATTTGTGAATGCACCTTAACACTACAATTCTAAAAATTATAATTCTTTCGTATTTCTCTTCTTTATATCAATATGAAGAGCTGATTAGATGTAAGTTTCATAAATCAGCCAGCTATGTTATAAACATGGAAACTGCTAATATATTCAGATAATACTAATTGACAGATGCTAGTGTCAAGTGCAATTTACATAATATATTCGTATTATAATTTTACTGGAAGTGTAGAAACTTTTCCAAGAAACTTTCTGTATGGAATTTGTACAAAGTACATAGAAACTGACGAAAGGTAATATGTTAGCCACATCATATTTTTTTCAAACGTCTATTGATATATATTGCAAAACTTTTTAAATATGAATCAACAGTAATACCAACTTTATTTTTTTCGCTAGCTAGATTTTACCATAATTCCTTCGTACATAAGCAGTGTGAATACATGAATCAAAATGTAGTAACGAACCAGCTAATGAAATAGGAAACAGGAATAATTTCAACCCTCACAACTATCAAAACAACTTAGTTTGACATTTTTCCTGTTTTAGTTTTACTAAATTGAAATTCATCCCGAGATACAAATTAAATTGTGTATCTACGAATAGTTAATATTATTAAGGGACTGTATAATCTAATTACTGAATTAGAGATATTCGCATATGTATACCACATTAATATTCAATTAGGTAGTAACTAATGAAAGGTAATAAAATATAGACAACCATCTTTTTCGTTATAAAAATTTTACAACCAAAAAAGTCACGTTCCAGGACTATGATATTGAAAACGTCAAAGAGAAAAGATCAGAAGAAATTCGATTTGTTTATATGGAAAAACAAATAAATCAATCGCCCAAGGGACAATCTTTCACTCGATTCCAAATGGCTGTTTGCACTTACAAATACAAAGTAATAAATAGATTACTCTGTCGCGATTTACAACTGTATAAATGATGAAAATAATACAATATATAATTTGTTTTTTAATGATTAAAGTGTAATGTTTAAAATAAATTAATCCTTATGATTTGATTTAAATAAAACAAATCGAAAATTAAGACGGTATTTATATTTTATTTTGCCGTGATGTTTGACTTATAATAACAATAATATAAAAATAATAATATCGAAAGATAAAATTATCTTACACAGTTTTAGTGTAATCCGGAATTGAAACATGACGACGGTAACCACGGCACCGGACTGGAAAAATGGAACGCTTTTATCTTAACGTTTCGTAACCAGTTAACAGCTAGATATCAACTTATCTAATCTAATTTAAGCTAGTTGAAATCTATGGAGACCATGGAATGGAGACAAACTAAATCTAAACACGTGACACGTGCACGCAAGTGCTCATCTACCTTGCGCCAAAATGCAACCGCACCAGAACCACCGATTTAGCTTGGTTAGCTTAGTTTGGTTACGAAAAAGTTACCGGATTATTCAGAAACCGTGTTTCAAAAATACAACCGGTTAGAGAAAAAGTAACCGCGGTTAGCGTGGTTCCATTTCTGGAATATAGTATTAAATACTGTTTTAAATTCCATCTTTGATGTCATAGTAATACTTGACTATTATCTCTCTCTTCCAGCTTGTTGTCTTTGTCTAAAGTCATCCCAGCATTTGCACAATTAAAGCACGAACAAGTGCTTTAAACAGATCTGATTTCATGATTCTCAAGTGGAAAATAAAGAAATATGTCCTCCGCATTTATTGGTAGGTATATAACAGACCAGAAAAGTGAGGTTAGAATTTGCTTTTGGTGCGAATTTATAGTTTGAATTCTCCAGTATAGGTTTCTTATAAAAGTGTGATTTTACAGACATAAAAAAAAATTGTAAAAGAAATTAAGCAGCTCCTGTTAAGAATTCTATAGTTTGTTTATTCAGGAATAGATTGCAACAGTTTAAAATCCTTGAAAAGGTAAAGTAAGAAAATTATTAGAAATAAATATGCTAGGTGTAAGTCAAGATACCGTATGTCGTTGATAGTCCCTCACCCACTCGTAAATAGGTCAAGCGCAACACAAGCTGTGCAGCGTATCGAAGTTGTAGGATCAAATCGAGACATACGTTCATTGAATTTTGTAGTGTTGTATTTTTATTTAAATAATTATGAACTGTGTATAGTTCATGTGAATATTATTGTACGAATCTGGAGATAAAGGATCGGTCTAGGTTTTACATATAAGAAGTTTGAAAATATAGATGTGACGTCACAAATATAAGTTTTTATATCAAACTGTTTTCTTCATGGACCTAAATGTTCTTGAAATATACGCTATTTTTAAATTATTTATAAAAAATAAATGAATATTTATAATTGAATGTGAATTTAAATTATTAAATATAATGCTAAACCTTTATATTCAAATAAAAACTGTTTTAGAACTGCAGTATTGGACTGATAGCTACGCCTCGGCTGTTTGAATTTCTTTATTTTCCGTTGATAGTAGGCTCCTCCCCCTAACTGGGTATTCGTTATAAATTTATAGGCCGTCTTTGAGTCATATCAAAATAATATATATATATATATATATATATATATATATATATATATATATATATATATATATATATATATATATACCGGGTGGCGCTCGAAATCCGTTACATATGCATTTAACATGGGACAACCGTTTTTCCTACCGCGTTGCTCCCCAAATTATTTTAGAAAAAAATCTTCAAATAAAAGTTTTAGAATATAAAATTCTGCATGTAAATCAGCACACAAAATTCTTTTCGTATGCATAGTAACTCCAGAAATTGAATATGAAAATTTTGAAAATTTCAGTTTAATAGTGCTAGCCGTGGAATTTAAACAAAAAAGACAAACAAATGTGCTGATTTAAATGTGAAATATTGTGATTTTTATGTCAAAAAAAATTATTATTGAACAGTATAGAAGAATTAAATTATTATTCTGCTTAAAAATTTTACGTTGTCATAATTTTATTAAATAATAAAAAGTAAATTAAATTTTATGACAGATAAACACACGTTTGTTTGTAAAGCTTTTTGTTAATTCCATGGCCATCACTACTTTTGAGTAGATTTTCGACATTTTCATGCCTAATTTCTGCTGTTACAAAACATGTAAAACTAATTTTGCTTATTGATACAAATGCAAAATTGTATGTTCTTCAACTTTTATTTAAAGTTTTTTTTTCTAAAATAATTTGGGGAGCAATGCGCTAGGAAAAACGGTTTTCCCATGTTAAATGCCTATGTAACGGATTTCGAGCGCCACCCGGTATATATATGAAATTCATATGAGTGACGAGCTACTATAACAAAAAACCCATTATTTCCGAAGTATTTCAATTATATCGTTTTATTTATTTATTAATATTCATTATTAATCATATACTTTCAATATTTTTTTTCCTAATTTCTCTTAATTCAATTGCGCTGTAGTCCCCTATTACATACCTATTTTCACAAAAAAATTCCCTCTAGTTCGATTTGCAGTCAAAAAACTGAAATCCCTGAAAATGGTCAAAATCACAAAAAACCGCAATCTTAGATTTTTGAAATTTTTGGCTATTTTCAGTTATTTTGCTCACACTGTTCAAAAAATTTAAAATTTGTATACTATTGTAATACTGCCCATAGAATCGTCGCTCAGGCATGTTTCTCGACCAATTTTTTGGGTTATTGATTTCCAAAAAAAAATTGGGTCTACGTTTAAACGCAAAAAGATATAATTTGCGGTTTCAAAAATCAGAATGTTATAATTTGTAATAGTATACAAAGTTTGAAATTTTAAAATAATTTTACTCAAATATGGGTGGCGGCAATTTATTTTATTTTACTATAAATCCGGCCAATTTCAGTGGTAACAAAAAAAAATTGAACCCAAAGAGTTAATACTAAAATTATAAATTAAAATCTTTTTCGGATTAATAAAAACTTTTCCAGGACTCGTAATGTTAAAATAAAACATTAAAACAACCTTTTTATATTTTGCGTCCATAATGAAGTCATTACGATACGCAGTTTTTTGTTTTAGACGGTTGTTACTAGATGACGTTTCTTTAACCCATTTTTACCTAATTTATTTTTAGTTAATTGACAATTCATTTTAATAATATAATGTCGAAATTATTATTATTATTTTTTTTACTTCCTTGTACGAAATAAAGGAAGTATTGTAATCGCGAAAAATTTCGGTTTTGAGATTTCAACGGAAATATCCATTTTGACCATCCCTGAATCCATTCTGACTAATTTCGTCGTATGTACGTATGTACGTACGTGCGTATGTATCTCGCATAACTCAAAAACGGTAAGCCGTAGAAAGTTGAAATTTTGTATTTAGGACTTCTATAGCATCTAGTTGTGCACCTCCCTTTTTGGTCATTACATAATTTCCAGAAATGGTACTTTATTTGAAGCTCATAATAGATTTTAATGAAAAACTATATTAAAATATAATCCAAAACGTTTCAAATTTGGTATATAAGACTTTTATATCAAATAGAATAACATAGCAGATTTTAGTTAAAACAGGCTAACCGGAAGTGATATATTACCTGAAGTTGTTAACAGTCTTTCTTGAATAAAATGGTTTCATTTTGATTTTAGAAATAAATGCTTCAAATAAGAGTTTTAGAGAATTAAATTCTGCGTCTAGCACATCAAGTATTATTAAATTAGCCCTTTGTATAAGCGAGATATGAGGCGATTTCGGGCGACATACCCGTTCACTTCTTAGGATCAGTTACGGTCACTTGCGGTATGCTATGGTCAGTGGTGGCGCCAAAAATCAATGGTTCACTTGTTGACACCGTGCTTGGAGGTTATGTATATTCTGCGACATTTAAAACTGTCAAAAATAGTGTCTGACAATTAAAATGCATTAACGGAGAAAGATAGTTTTTTCCATATTTGTCCAAAAAGAGTCAACGAAAATAATGTCACTCAGTTTGACATAAGACCACGACTCCGACTGTTTTGACTTTTGACATTTCAAAAAAATACATGATAAAAAGAGATAGAAATAGTGAACAGAGAGCTGACCCGACTAGCAAACCCGTTCAGCTGTGAGCACTGATCCAAGCATACCGGGTATGTTGTTCCTAGCGCCCGAATGTGTGAACGCACCTGAACGCAACATACCGCAAGTGAACGGTTGTCGCCCGAAATCGCCTATGTAAATTTAAAACTTAGATACTTTTTGGTTTTTGTAATGAAGCTTGCTATGGATTAGGAGAAAAAATAACAAAAAAATAAAAAAATAGATGTTAATGTCAAATTATGTCAAACACGTGCAATTTTATAATTGGGTCTATACTTCATCTTCATATTGGTCTTGCGTACAAGGAAGTCGTGTGGTGTCCACATCAGATTTTTTATTTAGGGAAGATTATTTACATGAAAATGTACAAATGGTTACAAATATAATCAAAAATTGAGTAAGTAAATGTTAATTGTAGAAGGCGCAAAATATAAAAAATAGTATAAAGAACTCACTTTATAAGACTTTTTTTCGCACTTGTCAATTAGAAAACTCCCTAACGCTCGTTTTCTAAATTTTGACGCGTGCGAGAAAAACATGTCTTATAAAACACGTTCTTTAATATGCTATTTGATAAAGTTCTGTTTATATTCATACAAACCAACGTTTCAGTAACAAATACTAGTATTTGTTCCTGAAACGTACAGCAGCTGCTGCCTTCTTTGGGGTATAAATAGGAACAGAACTGTAAATAAAATATTGTTGTTTTACTTTTATCATTGACGAATATCTTACAATATGTAACTGTTTAAATTTCATTAAAAAATATGTGTTTAAATTGATATGCAAAAATAAAAAGAGGTATGATTTTCGGTATGGGTGTCGACGACAGACGCTGTCAGTTATAGAAGGCAACAAAGAAAGATTGTTTTTATAAAAGTGCGTATAGCAAGAAGCTCATGTGCGATCACATCCATTTTATATCGACACAAAAGCCTGTTACGTCAGACCTCTCCTTGTGCACCTGGAGCCCTGCACCACGGCAAGGAAAAGAAGCCCTACTAATAATCGCCATTCTCCATTGTATTCTATTCATTACAACATATTTTTATTACTTTGAATATGTATTCTTCGTGTTCAATTTCGAGCAGTTCTAAGGTTTACAGTATTTGTTATTTCTTATTTTGCAAATGTAATTACTAGAGGAAAACGTGAGAGAAGAATATTTTATTTATTCAATATTCTAAGTATAGTCAGTGTGGTAATAAAGACACGTTTTTAAAAACGTAGTAGCATATTTCATAAAAAGGTCATCCTCAAGTTTTGTTTTTAAAGAAAAGATACATACTGGCAGAGGGTGTTTATACCGGGTGTTCACTTTTTTTATAGGACATAGGAAATACAATGTTAAAATTTTCATTATGCGATAGTTCGTTCCCTATGAATTTTAGAACAAAAGTGTAAATACAAAAAATATTCAGAATTAAAAACTGCATTAATTTATTGATATAATTCGTTCCTGTCATGAAATAAACGTAAAATAAAATTTATAATTTTTAGCTAGTTACAGTGTGCCATGGAAAACAAAATATACAATTCAAACAGTCGTACTGTTTGAGTTTGACAGATGACATTTGTTATTGTCGTAAAGATTTAATAATTATTGCCTCCATTTAAATTATTTATCAGTAATTATGGATACATTTAGTATCTCTGAAAAATTCAATGGATAAAATGGTATTTGGCTGGAAATTCGTTAAATCAAGTGAGAGATTTATTTAGTGCATTATATCAGGCCCGGCCTATTCCTGCACGTGGGACTATCAGCAGAATTATAAACCTTTCTAATGAAACAGGAAGTGTTATTCCTCTTTGTAATGACTTAATGACAATGACAAATGTTTTGTTTTCTATGGCACACTGTAAATAGCTAAAAATTATAAATTTTATTTTACGTTTATCTCATGACAGGAACGAATTATATCAATAAATTGAAGCTTGTGCAGTTTTTAATTCTGAACATTTTTTGTATTTACACTTTTGTTCTAAAATTCATAGGGAACGCACTATCGCATAATAAAAAATTTAACATTGTATTTCCTATGTCCTATAGAAAAAGTGAACACCCGGTATGTTTATAATACACAATAGATAATACGTAAACGGAAAGACAGCGGAAAGCATGGCGACGCTCTTAGCTGTTTTTTAGTTTTTTTATATATTATTCTTTAGTAAAAAATAATAAACACAATGTTTGTTCAAAAAAAGACCCATTTCACTGCAGTTTTTTGAAAATAATGCATGAACTGGCGCATCGCAATGACGTAGGCATATGCAGTAGTACACCACTAGATGGCAATCGAGTAGTAAACGAAGAAACAAATGCTTGTCAATTGACAAATTGTTATTTCTTAGCATTTCTAGCTTTTTACATCCCGCTACCCTTGGTAAGTGAGGTGTAGGGATCGTGCTAAAAATCGCATATCGAGATTTTGGTAAATGACCAAGGTCCCTAGAATCCAATTTTAACATTTTCACGATGATGTATATATATATATATATATATATATATATATATATATATATATATATATATATATGTGTGTGTGTGTGTGTGTGTGTGTATGTGTGTGTGTGTGTGTGTGTGTGTGTATATGTATGTATGTGTGGATCCTCCACTCTAATTCAAATACTATCATTCAGAAAATTTTGAAACCTTGTATTTTGAACTTTTTCTGTAATGGAAAGAGCCCATTAGATTTTGGTGAAAATCGGATAACCGGAAATGGCACTTAACTAGAAGCTCAAAATAGTTTTTCTTCGAAAAATACATTTAAATGTTATTTTTTCGAGATAATGTTATTATAAAAATTAAAGATTATTAAATTTCTATAGATTTGCATTAATACTTTTTCTATATATTTTATGGATAAATTTATAAAATTATCTATAATTTAAATCCCAGGTCCTACGCTTTAAACAAAAAAAATGCAGTTATTCAAATGTATGTAACTGACAGGTAAATGACACTATCAAAGGACTAATCATTTCAAAATAATATTAGTACCGTTTTAAAAAGAAAAAAGTAAATAGAACAATAGATAAGGAATTCAATACAGTTTCCAGCATATGTAAATATGTAGGTATGTATTTAGATTAATAAAAATTAATGGGGTCTCGTGGCCGCGTGCCTGAGTGTCAGGTCGCGAATCTGGGGAACCGGGTTCGATCCCGACCGACGTCAAATATTTCCAATTTTAAATAGCACAAAATTGACCCCTGTGGTGCACTCTCCACGCCAGCAATGAGTGCCCGTGAGGTGACGCCTGGTAAGCGCCCGCACGGTACAAATATGCCATCATCATTACCGATATCTGCGTACAAAGCAGACTAGCACACCCAGCAATGGGTAATATGCCGTGATGATATATTTATTTTATTTATTTTAAAAATTAACGATTTACAAAAATGTTTAAGCTTTTCCTCATTTTTGGTTTAGTGAATTCTATTCTATCCTGGTACATATTTAAAATTTATTGTTCATTTTATTATAGCTCCGGTGGCTTAATGGTTAGAGCAACGCCTCATGTCATGAGTGCCCTCGGGGCTCTGGGTTCAAATCCCACTAAGGACATGGATGTGTTTGAATGTGAACCCACTCTGTAATTGGGATTTAATCCTGTTGAGGGGTTTAAAAAAGATACTAACTTGGATTAGATTAGACTATATTTTAAGAAATAAACTGTCAAATTTAGAGTAAAATTCGCTAATCCAAAAATAAGGATTAACTTAATCTTTTCTGTGACTCGGACTGTAAATGGCGGGAGGTATTGAATTGCCCCCACCAGATTTTTATGTTTGTAGGGTTATATTAAAATATTATTTTAATTGTTCAAAAGTAGACAGCTATGGAAACAGCTACTATTAAAGAAAATTCTGATTGAAAGATGTCATTGTCAAGCGCAATTGACAACAGTGTGTTTGTCTTATAATTTTACTGGAAATATAGGATCTTTTTTACTAAAAATATTCGTTTTCAAATTTTCTGAATGGGTGAAGTTCGTATAGAGGAGAATTTCTACATACTCTACTATCAGAAAAATCAATGTGAAAATGTTGAAATTTGATTCTAACAACCTTTAAAAATGCGTTATTCATAAAAATTTCAATATGTGATTTGAAATACGATTCCTGCACATCGCTTACTTAGAATAGACTGTAAAAATTATTCTATTACTTTTTTATATCTTTCATTAAACAAGATTAAAGAAAAATGTAAAAATCTCGACGTCCTCTGGATAATTAGCATTTTTTGTGCGCTTTTAATAGTTTAATTTTTCGTAATGAAGCAATATTGCGTTTGTTTTAGCTATTCTCTCTGCACGTATGAAACTATGAAAGTTAGGCAGTTATTAAGTAATAAGCCAAAGATAATGTTGTTACTAATGGCGAGTGGTTTAGTTAAAAGCGTCCCCTAACTTTAATCAACTAATTAGAAATTTCTAAACATTGCCGAATAGCCATATGACTTCATATACCTACACATTTACATATAAAATTACGGCATTTATATACATAATGTTGGTGCGAAATATTAACCTAAAAATTAAGTATAGGCTTGGTATATAAATTGAGTTATCAGTCCTAAAACATACCAGCAGAATTTTGGCATAACTTTCTTAAATTTCATTGAATAAGAACATGGCAAAACGGAAAAAAAGAAAAATAGTTTTTATCAATAAATAAATATATCATCACGGCATACCCATTGCTGGGTGTGCCAATTTGTTTTGTAAACAGATTTCGGTAATGATGACATACCTATTTGTACCGTGCGAGCGTTTACCAGGTGTCACCTCACAGGCACTCATTGCTGGCGTGGAGAGTGCACCACAGGGGTCAATTTTGTGCCATTTTAAAATTCGAAATATTTGGAGTCGGTCGGGATCGAATCCGGTTCCCCAGATTCGCGACCAAACACTCAGGCACGCTGTTTTTTACATTTTTTACGGCCATTCATTGCTGGCACGTAGAGTGCACCCCAGAGGTCATTTTTATACTAAAATTCGAAATAATTATAGCGCCGGTCGGGACCGAATTCGGGTCCTCAGATTCGCAACTAGATACTCAGCCACAAGGCCACGAGATATCAATATTTAATAGTTATTTGTATATCAAGACCGCGAAATCACTCTTTAGCGTACCGAGAGAAAAATTGTCGCCGAGGCCGCTTGCGGCCGAGGCAAGACAATCTCGAGGGCACTAAAGGATTTTGCGGGCAAGGTGTACACAATATTTTTTGTGCAACCGTAAAAATATGTAATTACAAATTTTATTAATTTTAAACAGTTTCATTGTAAATAGGGTCCTATACCATTTTAAAAAAATATATTTCTGTAAGAACAAAATGAAATAAGAACTTTAGTGCAAACGCGACTTAAAAATTTTACGTAATAATCGAGATCTGAATTTTTAAAGTCAAGAATTTCTTGCGTGACGTAGCTGGTACTTCCAGTGGTCGATAAACTGTTAGTTCTAGAGAGGACAGATTTTTTTGTTTCATGTGCATAGCTGAAATATTTTTATATAAAAACTTATACGTTATATTCACGAAGAAATTATTATTAAGCATAAATAACATAAATAATAAGCATTTTTTTCTTAATAAATTATAGAACATTGAAACAGTTTGACAATATTATGACCCAAAATATGACGGCGGATGGCGCTAGTGTTTGTTTGTTTTGATTAGTTAATATTATTAATTTAATTATTACAATTGATTTAATTATAAATTAATTGTTGATATTACTAGATATTATAATTAAACAAATTCATGAAAAAATTGTAATTTTTTTTGTTGTTATACAACAACGTGACAGTTCATACTCTTTCAAGGGTGACCGCAGCAGACGAGCGAATCTCGGTTTTAAAATCAGGCGACCAATCAAATTCTTAGGACCTAACGCGTCATACCTAATTAGTAATCAACTTTATCGCTTGTAATTTGCAACCTAATCAATATTGAAACAAATTTTTTTCACTAATACTCATTAATTTATGTATATTTTCGTCTTCTTATTTACGTTACTTAAAATTTGACTATTGTATAGTAACCCTATTGGAAGTTAGCTTTCAATGTGGATATGGGATTGACATTTGATAAATAAAGCCATGTAATTCTCAAGTGTCAAAGTGATCGTTTATCTAATTTCGCGGTCTCTACTATGATAACGGCCGCGAAATCCAATTTTGCGCCCTGTATTGCGGCTGCGAAATGCTTGTTTCGCGTCCGATGCACAAAAAAATATATTTTATTTATATTAAAATGTAAACTCATTCAAAATATTCGTGCGTTTAAATATTAATTGTTTGTGGCTTAATGCAAGAATAACCAATATCAACATATCGTAATAGGGCTGTTGCAAGAATTTTTATATGCCTTCTAAGTAGTAAATTTAAAAAGATATCATTATTTAAATAGCCTCAAATTTGAAAATATCACCAAATATCCATTAGATATTTTACTATAAATTTTTGAAATTTGGATATTTTGATCTGAAACAGAATGTGACGTCACAGCACATACATCTTCATCGGTTCCAATTGGTCCCTTTAAAGTATCAATTCTTTGTGTTTTGTTACAAGTGTTATGATAAATATATTGTCAAAGTTGTCAAACAAGTGTCAAATTTCGTGTTAGATAAAAAATAATATAATATAAAATGAGTAATTTACAGTATCGTATTGTGCCTTCTTGCAAAAATGCTGCTAGGAGTAAACCTACTATTGAATTAAATATGCCAAAAGATGCGAAGAAAAAAAAATTGTGGCTGGAACAAACAATCGTTTTCTGTTATAAATTTAGCTACCATCCAGCTATCGACTTTCGGTAAACTGTCCGACTTATCTTGGAGTGTAGTCTATTAACAATTATTACTTTATTACTCATTTATAATGAAAAATGTCACCGTCATATGTCAAATTAGAAATTTGTTATTAACACGTGACAAACTATCACCTACGTTTATTTATCAACAAAAATAAACGTAGGTGATGGAAAAACTGTTTTTCTATTGGCTGTGAATGACGTAATGTAATGTATGCGCTTCTACGACACAGGAGTGGGGAGTTGTTTTTCAGGACTATTTTTGGCGGCAATCTTTTTATTTAATTATTTATGAAAATAACAACAAATTATTAAAAAAATAATTATTAAGAAAATATTGCATAAACTTTCATTTAAAATACTTTTTGAAAAATGTGAAACAGGCTCATTTTAGAAATTTTAAAATTACTTAAATCATCTAATTTATATTATTCATTGCATAGATTGTACAAATACGTACCAATAATATCAAAACTAAACTTCTGGTACCATCTACTGTTCATTTTTTTTTAACCAATATTTCCATATTTTATATTCAGAAATTGTATGAAATTCGTAATGATTCTCGTTTTCTATAAAAATATTTTCCAGGTCAAATAAAACAAATTTTCTTCGATTTGAAACAACAATCGACATTTTAAAAATAAACTTTGGTTTGGGCAAGTCTGCTACACCCTAACGTTAATGCTTACTAAAAAAAACACAATACGTGATTTTACTGATATTTAATGGTTGATAAATTTTATTCATTTTCATTAAATTTATAAAACGAGAATGATGCTGCCATCCAGCGACAAAAAAACAACTATATACATGTAAATATACATACGGCTCAAAGAATGCAGAATATTTAAATTTTAAATGTATTGGTTTTTTTTATGAAATGTCCATTATTAGTACAAATAAAAATGTGGATTCATGTAAGAACAACCAATGTCAATATTATGTAATTTTGAGAATGAGTGTTTTAAAATCAATAAGAAATTTTCTGTTAAATTATTAGTTATTGTTATTACTGTCGACTTTTTTTACTTCCTTGTACGAAGTAAAGGAAGTATTGTAATCGCGAAAAAAATCGGTTTTGAGATTTCAACGGAAATATCCATTTTGACTATCCCCGAATCCATTCTGACTAATTTCGTCGTGACGTCTGTATTCTACGCACGTACGTGCGTATGTATCTCGCATAACTCAAAAACGGTAAGCCGTAGAAAGTTGAAATTTTGTATTTAGGACTTCTATAACATCTAGTTGTGCACCTCCCTTTTAGGCATTACATAATTTCCAGAAATGGTACTTTATTTGAAGCTTATAATAGATTTTAATGAAGAACTATATTAAAATATAATCCAAAACTTTTCAAATTTGGTAAATAAGACTTTTATATCAATTGGAATAACATAGCAGATTTTGGTTAAAACAGGCTAACCGGAAGTGATATATTACCTGAAGTTGTTAACAGTTTTTCTTGAATAAAATGGTTTCATTTTGATTTTAGAAATAAATGCTTCTAATAAGAGTTTTAGAGAATTAAATTCTGCGTCTAGCACATCAAGTATTATTAAATTTGTATAAGCGAGATATGTAAATTTAAAACTTATATACTGTTTGGTTTTTGTAATGAAGCTTGCTATGGATTAGGACAAAAAATAACAAAAAAAATAAAAAAATAGATGTTAATGTCAAATTACGCGAATTACGCCAAACACGTGCAATTTTATAATTGGATCTATACTTCATCTTCATATTGGTCTTGCGTACAAGGAAGTCGTGTGGTGTCCACATCAGATTTTTTATTGTGAACTCGATTTGAGTTTTAATCAATCAAAGGATATAAAAACATATCTATGACATGATCTATTGTCTGAGATGATGAATACATTTTTATATTTACTTTTAATCGTAGCTAAATTTGTCAACATACTTTCCATTATTTATATATAGAATCAATTTTTACATTTATTAATATGCGCAACGGATAATTTGTGTAACTGAAAATGCTATACCGAATATTGATGAAATTATTAACAGTTGAATAATTATTCCCGTTAAGATAAATCCGCATCGCAATAAATGTTGTGTTAATGAGAACAATTTCAACTTCCAGAACTTATTAAAGTAATGAAATCAATTAATAGTTGCCAAGAGTTTCTGGCGGTATTCTTTTACCCATGAATTATTGTTCAATCTCAATGAAAAATTTCAATATGAATATTCATGTAAATAAAATCTAGACGTTTTTAATTTAACGCAAATTTTTACACCTGAGTTACCACTACCATTGTTAATTAATTTCAACTTTTGTATTATGAAAAATTGTTACAATTTGCCTATAAATTCGTTTATGAAATACATTTTCATGGAAAGATGTTTCACCGTTGCAATTTAAATTGGTGCAAGTTAGAAGATTAAAATAATTCTGATGTACTTAGAAAATTGTTAAGAAATATGTACTTTTCTATAATATACTGTTAATATCTTAGACTGCAGTTCAGTTCCTTCAGAGTTCAGAACACTAATGATATTCAAGGTGAAATAATAAAATAAAAGTTCTTATATTTAGATATCTTGCAAGACTTGTCAATATGAAACATATTTATTTCACTTTGGGTCTATTTTGTCTAGCGTATTAATACGCGGCGCGGTGAACGGCCAATAACCGCCCGCATTACTTCATTTGTTATCAACAAACATTGATGAGAAAAGTGTGTTAGTGATTTAGTGAGTAAATAGTGAAAATTTATGCATAAATTAGTAGTAGTAGGTTGTAAATTTATATATAAACCGTCATTTTGTAATTGTGACGTATAATTTATAGGTAAAGGTTAATACAATACTTTATTATGTAGTTTATAATATTCGTGACAACAATGGTGACTTTAGGTAGGTAATTTATTGTATTTTTTACATTGTTAACAACAAATGTTGCATGATATAGTTAAATTAGATTGTTTTCTAATATTTTTTTTTATATTTTCCGTTCATAATGAAGTCATTTCGATACGCAATTTTTTGTTTTAGACGGTTGGTACTAGATGACGTTTCTTTAACCCATTTTTACCTAATTTATTTTTAGTTAATTGACAATTCATTTTAATAATATAATGTCGAAATTATTATTTTTTTTTTTTTATTATTTAGGGAAGATTATTTACATGAAAATGTACAAATGGTTACAAATATAATCACAAATTGAGTAAGTAAATGTTATTGTAGAAGGCGCAATATAAAAATAGTATAAAGAACTCATTTTATAAGACTTTCTTTCACACTTGTCAATTAGAAAACTCGCTAACGCTCGTTTTCTAAATTTTGACGCGTGCGAAAAAAACATGTTTTATAAAACACGTTCTTTAATATACTATTTTGTATATTGTTTTGGTTTGTTTTAAAATATATATCTGTGTGTATGTGCGTATGAATTCGCGGATATAAATAAATAAATAAACAATTTAAACTAGCGTTTCTCAACCGCTGGTCCGCAAAAATATTTCACCGGTTCGCATAGAAAAATATCTGTCGTACCGTGTTTAATTACCCGTAACAATTAAATAGTAATCTGAAGCTACTATATGTAGTAGGTAAAAGTTGCAATATTTTGAATTAAAGGAACAAATTTTGCAATAAAGAGAGAATTTTTAAACAGTTTTTTGATGTCAGTCATAAAAATTGTTAAATTAATATTATGTTTGTGAAGATCATTTTGTGATTTTCTACTTGATATTTCGATATAAATAATAACAATGAAAATATGTGCACCAAAACTTCATAAGAAAATTGAGTACTATAACTAAAGCTCAATTTCATGCACAGTCACGGTCTCTATAGGCGATGTGCACATTTTGAGCGTCAGCGCCTCTAACGGCTACATTGGCATTTTTGGTTACCGAATCAATTTTGACATTTCGAGAAAGTGATACAATTTACAATTTTATTTTGAGTTGTTGCTATTGTGTATGAATATTACACATCATATTATATTGAAATCAATAAAGAAAATATTTAAAATGCTATATATGTGATGTGACAATCAAAAAAGTCAAAATAGCAACGAAGGTACTGTGGCAGAAAATATAATTTTTCTCATAATATGTGTGATTTCTGTAAACCATTTTATCATATTTAAATTTATATTATAATTTATAATATTAGTTAAATGTTACAAGATTATAATAAATGAAAATTGAGATTAAAAAGTTGGAAAACTTGAATGATTGGAAAGAAGAAAATTTCTACATATCTCGATATCAGTGTATGATGTTAGCATCTTTCTTTTATATTCGCAATAAATGAACAAGATTCTTCATTGAAAATATACCAGGCTCTAAGTGGAATCAGTTGTACTAGCTCGGAAAAAATACACAAAAAATACGAACCATGTGAATTTCTACCTTTAACATTAACATTACATGTACAATGTGATAATATAACCCTAAAATACTTTAACATTAATTTAACATAAAATATCATATCACTTGTTGTTAATTTATTGCATTGTTTTCTGTTTGTAATACTGTCAGTGTATTGTCAATTTAGTTCATTAAAGCCTAATATTTAACGGGTAATTCTTACTTAATCTATAATAAATAGACGAACTATGTCAAAAATAGACTTCTATTTCATACATCAGTAAGTATTATAGAATTTTAATACAATTTTCTGCTTCTTGTATCATATTTGGTCAAATATTAACTTAAGAAACACATTTTTATATAATTCATTATTGCTATCAGACGACTATTGTTGCAATTTTATTCATACGATGAGTATCTTTTACAATGAGAAAATATGTTTACCTAAAAGAATTCTTCATGTTAGTAGAAGAAAAAGTTATTATCTAAAACATTTGTTCCTCATATAATTTTCTAGGAAATTTATAAAATTTGATACTTCAATCGGTAATCGTGGTAAACAGTGTTTATTAAATAGTAATTTAATTAACTTTCCTACGTTTCGATTCCTAATGAATCATCATCAGGGATTTTACTTTAACTATACCTACTATAGAAACTGGTATAGATCTTTAGATTAATGGAATTATACATATAATAATGAAATTTACATGTTCATTATGCGTATTATGTCGATCATTATCATAAAAAAATGGAGTGTCGAAATATAGAATCTGTCACCGTGTTTACATTAAGGAAATTAATGGCAAGATCGGTTGAATGGACAACTTCAAAGTGTTTAATGCCAACGGAACACAGTGGTTTCAAATTATCCCAATTATAAGCTAATTATAAATCAATTGTGTGTAATAATCTGCGATCCCTTCAAGTGTAATTAATTTCCAATACAAACATTTTCTCACTTCATTGACACGTAAGTGTACAAGAAGTGTCATTAATCCTTAGTAAATATTCCAATTATCTATTAACTTAATTATATGGACATTATTAGAAGCTACGAGCAATTTTAAATAACAAAAACGTTTCAATCCATTTCTTATTTTTCTTAAGAAAAAATTTAATTAATATTAATTTCCCATAAAATCAAAATATTCCCCCAAAAACAATTTTTTTTGTGGGATTACCACAACTCCCCGCACATGCTTCCGGTATAAATACTCAGACCGGTAGTATTTCTCAAAATTGACTAACTAATTACCATGACTACCATTTACAAATACATTGGGGGTGATTAAAAAACAACTGAAATGGGCCCGTCCAAGTCTTCGACTTTTTAAAAATAACATGTCGCATATCAATTTTGAATATAAATAAATGAAAACTAAATAAAAATTGCTATATATTTTGTATTTTTATATCTATAATAATGTAATTAAAGTTTTTAGCGTAAAATGGTCGCCATGTTGTGACGTCAGCGTAATTACAGTAGTCCAGTTTCCCTGTGAAAATGTCACTATAAAGTGGATCATGCATATTTTGCTCATAAATTCGCGATTGGCTTTACAAATACTCTAACAAACACATATTTAATATACCCGGGTATTTTTTTTTTTTTATTAAGATCAAATGAAAATTTACTTATTAAATAAATTTATATTATAATTTATGTTTTAATTATTGTAATCTCATTGTTGTAATCATTTACTTCTTACTTTTTATTATGAACTATGCTTTAATTATTGTAATCAATACTGTCTTTGTTGTATTTAATTATAAATAAAAAATAGTTTACATACTATTTTAATTATAATAATGGCACTAGGTGTGTATGAAAACTTCAGTCCTATCTACGTTAATAATATGAATTCTGATCTGGAGTCATTCATCAACAAAATTCAATATTATATTAAAGAAAGTCTTAAAGTCATATTAATTAATGCAAATAATTAACTTGATTATGAAAACGAGCAAGTTATTAATTTTACTTTCCTGATTTTTATTTATGTATAATATGTACTATCGAAGTTTTATATAAATTAACATTTAACACTACTCCTATACCTATTCATGTAAGTAAATCAAACAAATATATATTTTGAAATGATATAATAACTATCTGACTTACTTTATTACCATTAGCTCTAAAGATTTTTGATCACAGTTTATAATGGATACGTATTTTTATTCATGCAACATTTATTGTATATAGCCATATTAATGGTTACGTATGTCGGTTCTCACTACTTAAGACGGAGTGACGCTAACGTCAGAACTTTCGCGCCAAAACTTTAATAATTATTTTAGGCGTTATTAAGCGTAATTTCAAGAAAACAAAAAATACGGAATTTCTATTTTTAAATTCTTCGTAACATATAAAAAATTCAAAAAAAGTTGAACGAGCCCATTGTTCATTTAGTCAACGCTTAATCACCCCTGTTTAATGTAATAAGACGAGGGTAAGAGCAATAACAGATAAATAACTATTATAAACTTTTCTAAATTTTAGTTTCAATAATCATATTTTAACTCTGTTTATCTATTTAAGTCAAAATTCAGTTTAGAAATTCTTATCGTATTATAATAGTCACGACGTTTATTTGTTAATCATTAAGTTTAGAAATTATTATGTATACGTGCGTAACTTTGAATACCCTAGCCTATGCACCCTGTACCCCTAAGATCATCCTGTCCTAAAGATAGCGCTTTGTTTTAAAGAGTCGACATTAGTTACTCATGGCATGGAGTAAACATGTAAAGAGTCTAGATGAGTTCGTCGAGTCGTGAAGACGTGTTTTGTTTTAAACATGTAGTGTTTTTTAAGTTTTGGGGCGCGTGCTAAACGCTTGCCTGCTGAGTTACGGAATGTAACATGTTAGACTTAGTTGTATTGGTTAATAATAATGTAATCATTTAGTTATTAAAACCCAAGTAATGTCCATGTCCGTAGTGTTCATGTAGTGTAAAGTGTTAGTGTATTCGAAATCGTGGACGCCAGCCATCTAAGCGTCCACGAGTAAGAGTCAGTGTGTCATCGCTAGAGCAAGAAGTAGTAGTATCCTCTTCAGCCTAGGAGATCCCCCTCCTGTTACATTAATAGTACTAATAGTACATATAGTGTGACGTATGACTAGCGAATGAAAGTTGACGTTTAAATTATGTAATAGATGTGGTTTCTTTTGAAGACATTACCCTATATTTGATTTGAAAGGAAACTGACCCTTATGTATTCCGTTACAAAAGATCAGAATTTTACTCAATACCAGGAGGCATTTAAAATGACAGCAACAGGATTCAGGGATGTATTTAAAAAAATTAATACCGCAAATTCTAGTTCGTTCGTCTCAGGTGTAATAAACCCTCAAGTCGGAATTACTGTTAGAGGAAATTAAAAATAATCCTATTTCATAGAATTGCCAAACTAAATATTTTGTTATAATCAACATAAACGAAAAATGTTTAAAATATTTTAAACGCACCTCTGTTTTGATATTCATTTACCTCAGGTTACGGAAACCCATATGTAACATGCCGGGACCATGTAGTAGCCTATGGATAGTACTTTTCTTCCAAGCGCTAGATGGTGCCAGGTACAATATGGCCGACGTGATAAAATTAAGAAATTACATATTTCGCATTGATCTATAGAAAGCCGCGGAATTTCAATTTTTATGACAAGTGTTTTAGTCATTTATGTCAAATTTATATCTGACTTAAAATCACCTTACAGTAAAAAAAGCGATTAAATTAATATTAAACGATTTTCTATATCACTCTTGTTAATTTCTGTTCAGTAACGTAAAGCTAATGGTACGTAAAATGTTTATTGTATTTAATAATAAAAATAATATACAAGAATTTAAATATTTCTTTTAGATATTTTACGGCTGTGCACTACACTACTAACATTCATGCCTGGGAGGGATTCAAACCCGGAATATTTACTTTGCGATTACGTTATTCCAACGCTACTTTGCTCGACTGTCAACATTATTCTTTATTATTCTGATCTAAAAACATTTCAAAAATGTATGCATTTATGTCATGTGCTTCAAATATGCTGCGCTCCGGTGAATTGGGCTGCGTTGATGAAAGTATTATGATTATTACCAATCATTGCAATCATTATGTAACAAAAATTGAATGAAATCAGAAAATAAACTTTTTTCCGTTAATTGTGGTCATATTTTATTTAAACGATTTTCTACTTTAAAAATTTAGTGTATTCCAAAGTATTGCGGGTCGCTGGTTTTTCTTGATGTTGCCTATATACACACCAGGTTGCCTATTTCACAATTAATTTTTCTTCCAAGCGCCAGACGGCGATACGTGCAACATTGTGTCAATTGTTATAGTGGTCGTCGGCTATCTATAATGGGTATATATGATCCGTGCATTTACCCTAGTCGGCCATCTATTTTCAGCCAGACTAGGTAACGTATTTCTGTGCTTTCCTAGTCCAGTATTTAAATGGGTACATGCAAAAATTTCATACCTGAATCACTGAATACAATAATTATATATTATTGTAATCAGTGCCTGAATATTTTTTTACAATTCTATTCTCTAGGGTTTCAAAAGAAACCACATCTATAAAATAATTTAAACGTCAACTTTCATTCGCTAGTCATACCATACCATAAATATCTGCGTGAAATTTTAGCATCTAATTTAAATGGTTTACAAATGCATCCCTTATTTTGACTCTACCGCTATCAATTTAAGTTGGTACAACTGTTACTTTTTAAACTCTCTACTCTCTAAACTGCAATTTTCACACTGCGCACAGAGCACATCTAAACAAGAAGGTTATGCTTGCATTATACAACTTGAAGTTTAGTGAGTGACAATGCCGAAAAGAAAGAATTTACCAGTAAAATTAGCAAATGCCAACGAGAATTGGTCCTTTACAAGTGAAAAAAGTTCTACAGATGATATTAATAATTCAGTAGAATCAATTTCTGATGAATCTCCTAAAAGAATTAAGAGAGAATCAGCAGTTTCAGTGTTGAAGTACAGTACAGAGGATGAAAAGTACTTGTTAAAGATCTTTACTCTTGGTAACAGTAACAATGTTTTTCCAGAAGATTGGAAAAAATGTAAAATAATTTGCTCGGATCAGTTACTAAAACTCACTTTCAATAATAACGAGAACGTTATTATTCGTCTATCATGCCATTATGATAGCACTTTTCTGAAAGAGTTGTTTTCAGTAAAAATATTCAAATTTCATTTCAATCTCCATCAAGAATCTCAAAATGTAGACATATCTTTGTATTTAAATGAATCACAGTTAAATAACTTTTCCAAAAGAACAAGCAGAGTTCTTCAAAAATTAATGACCGATTATTATAATATCGACATGACAGGTAAAGTTTAAAGATTTATTGTTGTAATAACGACTAAAAATGATATATTTGTAGATGTATTCAACAATTTAGAATTAAAAACACATGAAAACATGGATGATTTATATAAAGCAGTTAAAAATCACAGGGAAAGTAAAACAACTTTTGATGAAAACGTAGACTTGCAGCATCCTAATCTTTTGCCCAAATTGAGACCTTATCAACATGATGCCGTGCGATGGATGCTTCAAAGGGAAAAAAATACAAATAAAGGTAATACAGACAAAAATAACTATAACTTTTTAGAAACTTATAAAATCTGCTATTGTTACAAAATTTATAGTACATTTCTTCATTCTTGCAAGGTCTTTTATTGGTAAATACATAATGGGTGCTTTCCATTTACACGACGGTTTTCACATTAGAACTTTAAAACACAGGGGCTGGTAACACGAACGTTGTTCTAACCAACGACCAAATATAACTAGACAAAACATTCCCTATCCCTCCTCACTCAATGTTTTGATTTCGGCTGGCCAGACAGAGAAACTAAAGATAGAGATATGTCTTGTCTAGTTCGAGTATTTCTCACTAGAGGCCACGTAGAGTGTCAGTGTATAGTCTAGTGTTTAGTTTGAACGTTGCTCACTAAAGGCCACGTAGAAGCATGTATATTTTGTATTTGTTTCATAGTTGTAGTGGTTTTGTGAGTAACATGTTGGTTTTTCTTTAATATTAAACCATCGAAATTATTTAATGTTAACCACGAAATTTTAACTAAGAACACCTTCGCCTCTAGTAAGCAATATTCAAACTAGACATTGATGCTCTATGTGGCCTACGTGGTGACCTCTAGTGAGAAATACTCGGACTAGACAAGACATATCTCTATCTCTAGTTTTTCTGTCTGGCCAGATCTTTTCAATTTAAAGAGATAAAAGATATGCGCAGTGGGAATCTGCGCATAGTAAGAACATCTAGAGAACTAAGGCGCTTGTTTATAAAAAATTTATATGTAAAATGTGGGAAAAATCTTTGACAACTTCAAAATACTTTTCGAAAGAAGTTACAAAAGCTTTTATTGAAGCTAAAATGTCTAATGATGCAAATTTTCACCGAGAATACAGGCATTTTAATGACTGCAATATTTTTGACGTTTCGTTTGACAACCCAAATGGCAGTTGTTCGCGCCATTTTACTTACTATTTGTAATGATCGAAAGAGATAGCCGTTAAATTGAAAAAGTCTACTTCAGTGTCATTTCTCATTAACTTTAGTATACCTTCCGGTGTTAATGATATTATAGCTTTCTAATATGTTTTCTATGTTCGCGCTCATTATTTATTCTTCTACAAATAATCTCGAAATCAACCAAACACAATCATGGAAAATTTAAAATTATGTTGGCAACAAATACCACGTGACCGGACTTTAGGACGCAAATTTCTGTCTTAAAGATAAGGGCACTTAAAGTATATAGGTGCGTAAACACACAAGCGTTTTAAGTCTTCCTCACTTTAACATCCCATCTTAAAGTTCTAATGTGAAAACCGTATTGAGTCGACGTGTGTCAACTCACGTTAACTACATGTTGTTAATGTTGAGTAACTTTGTTTTTTCTCTGTCAATCATTTATGAATTTTTATTTATACTTATTTCTTCGAAAACCGTTGGCTTGGAAAACCCTATTGCCGCACCGGTTTTCTTTCGTGTCATCGACTGTATATCTATATTTTTTCAGAATGTCTACATTTATTATACACAAAAATTACATTGACATCAGGAACTGATATTTATTATAATAAATACACCGGTTATATTGAAACGTCCAAACCTCAAGTAAAATATATTGACACAGGAGGTATTTTAGCCGATGAAATGGGTTTAGGTAAAACGGTAGAAGTATTAGCTTGTATTCTTAACAATCCGCGTTCTGATACATTCCAAAATGATGCATTTGACGAGCCCAGCATCTCTGACAATTCCATTCCAAAAGTTGACATACAGAATAAATATGTTCGTCCAAAAATTAAAGAGCAAAAAATAACAAAACCTCCAAAACCTGAAAGTTCTAAAAAGAATCTGTCACCAGCTAAAAAAGCAGCTCAACAATGGTACGAAAGCAAATTAGCAGAAATGGTGATATTTAAGAAGAAAAATATACGTAGTAAGGAAGAAATTCAATGCATTTGTGGAGATTTTATCAATAAGGATTTAGTGATTTGTCGAACTTGTAGTAAAAAACAGCACGGAAAATGTATGGGGTACAATCGGGATGACAACAATTATGTCTGCCCTCAATGCTGGACAAACGAAGTAAGACATTAATTTATATATTTGTTTTTATTTATTGAAATATTTTAAATATTTTAGCCTCTGGTGAAATCTCGAGCAACTTTAATAGTATCGCCAGTTGCAATTTGTCGTCAATGGACTGTTGAAATTCAAAGACATATCCGTAAAAACGGATTAAAAGTTTTTGAATATAAAGGAATACACAATGCGGGTATGGTGTACCCCCCTGATTTGGCAAATTATGATATTGTTATAACAACATACAGTACCTTACAATCGGAGATTAAATTTGCTAACGAAGAGCAAAGTTCTGTTTCGTAAGTTGCATTTCTTTTCATTTACAAATAATTAAAATTACCATAATACAGTATGTTCAAAAAAATTCCTAACTCGGAGTAGGCTATGAACAATGAAACGTATGTCAACTTAAAAAATATTTAATTAAATGTCAATTTGACATGAGATACTGTCAAATATGTTATGTAAGAAATCAAAGCTTTTCTCCTTGTATCTTTTTCTAGAAATGGAAACAAATTAGAAAACAGGGAATGCCAATATACTGCATACTTCTGGAATGTCTTTTCCCTTTAAAATTGCATTTTAAAATCAATTTTGAAATCTTGACTTTTTATTTCCTGCAGTTTCAGATAAATTTTATATCTCATAAATAATGTTTTAAAAATTATTTCTGCAAATGATAAGATTTATATTTTACTAGATGATACCCGCGAGCATTTGTTGCGCTTAGAATTCGGTGTATAGCTGTATTATATTAGAGCAGTCCCGAGTGCTTGCAAATACTTCCGAATCCCGGTTTAAAAATTAATTATAAATAAAATTATACAAAATTTTAATCTTTAACTACTGGCACGTCCGGAAGGTGAAAGAACAAGGTACTAAAAGCAGGCACAACCATTCCGACACTATCACAAAATCAATCAGAAAATTTAGTATAAACTTGGAATAAATCAAGATATAAAGAAGTTTGTACAGTCATGTGAAACCTGTTTAAAATACCAAGATAATAAAGTAAAAAACGAATTAATTAATAAAACCATTCGTGTTTTACCGTGGCAAGAAGGAGCTTCGGATATTTTTGAATTAAATAACAAATATTACATTGTTTTAGTTGATTCTCTTTCAAATTTCATTGAAGTATCTACTTTGAATAATCTAAAAAGTATTACTGTAATAAATACAATCAAATCTAATTTCGCGAGATATGGTATACCTCTTAAATTATTCACGGATGGTGGAACATGTTATAGTTCTGAATTATTAAAAGATTTCTCGCGTAAATGAGGGTTCAAACATATAATGTCCAGTTCGCAATATCCCAAATCAAACGGTTTAACAGAATCGGCTGTAAAAATTATCAAGAAAATGTTTATTTATTATATTATCTATTGGCAATCCGTCGGTAGCCAATCACTCTGCTTCATAAAGATCCCTAATTTTTTCAGGAACGGCAAGAACTACATTAACCGTGGTTTTAACTGGGATGAAGGAGAGTCTAGAATTTAATGTTGTAACCCTAGTAAATATTTTATTACTATTTGCACAACCCTGCGTATTTTTTTTTTAACAACCGTAATAAATTTGGTTTTTGGGTAATTAATTAGTAATAGGGAATTCCGCCATTATTTTTTTTTTATAATTTCATCAGAAAGTATAAGTAAAACTAAGACTATTGGTGAAAATCCGGTGAAAAAATTTCTATTAATAAGCGAGTTATGGTCCTCCGAAGTTTGAAAATATAGATGTGACGTCAGGAATATAAGTTTTTATATAAAACTGTTTTCTTCGTAGATCTAAAATGTTCTTGAAATGTATGCTATTTTAAAATTATATTTATAAAAAACAAATTAATATTTTTACACTATACAAGTCTACATGCTTTATAATTGCAAGTGTATCAAAATTATTAAGTTTAATGCAAGAAATTTATATTCAAATAAAAACTGTTTGAGAATTGCAGTACTGGACTGGTAGCCACGTGTTCCCTATTTGAATTTGTCTACTTCCATTGGTAGTAGACTCCACCCGCTAACTCGGTATTCGTTATATATTTATAGGTGGTCTTTGAGTCGCCAATCAAAATAATATATATGGATTTCATATGAGTGACGAGCTGCTAAAACAAAAACCCCCTTATTTCCGAAGTATTTCAATTATATCATTTTATTTCTTTATTAATATTAATTATTAAGCATCTACTTTCACTATTTTTTACTAATGTCTCTTAATTCGATTGAGCTGTAATCCCCTATTAATGAACTAATTTTTACCTTCCGTCACCTTTAGGTAAGGAAGGTATTGTCTTTGGTCAAAAAATTCGATGATGAGTTTTTAATCAATAAGCACGTTTTAGAGTCCCTAGAATACGAATTACTATTTTTACGATTGTCTGTTTGTGTGTGTGTGTGTGTGGATGTGTGTGTGTGGGTGTAACAAAAACTTCGTCTGCGATAACTCTAATACTACAATTTCAAAAATTATAAGTTTTTCATATTCTTCTTCGTTACATCCATATGAAGAGCTGGTTAGATTTTGGTTACGATTGGTCAACTGGAAGTACCATCATTTGAAGATTTTAACAGTTTTTCTTGAAAAAACTATGTTTAATATATTTTTTTCACATATGATGTTATTATAAATATTAAAGAATATTTTATTCTCTATACGATTTGACTGCATTTTATACTTAATATTAAATGGATATAGAGTTAAAAAATTATAAAGAAATTAAATTTCATAAAGTAGCCATAGCTATGGAAACAGCTACTATATTAAGCAAATTCTGATTGAAAGATGTCAGTGTCAAGTGAAATTGACATATAGGTCTTTCCATGTGAAGAGACACCTGGCCTGCGTGTAAAGGCGGTGCTTATATGATATACTACACAACCTACCAAAGCGGTGCGAGAACGGAAGTACCTATATTGCAATCCACCTGTTAAATACACTGTATACACGCTATTTCATTCATAAATGAACAGTTTTTAGTTTATTATTTTCTAAATGTAAGCGTTATTAAAATATTAATAAATTTTAATTTATATTATGTTATAGACAGTATTATTTAAATATTCATGAAAATGCAAAAAAGTTGAAATATATTTTATTAAATCGATAAATTACATATTGCAAACAAACAAGAAACAATAACAAAAACAAATATACCGCGAAAACAAACAAAAAACAATAACAATGTGAATATACCACGAAAACATAAAAAAAAGTAACAAAACGAGTAGGTCAAATGTCAAAATACAGAACTGAGCGCGATGTGAATCCAAGCGATGTCAACATCAGAATGAGGAAAATTGAAACTGATGTTACGCAGAACAGAGAGTAGCGTAGTATTCCTTGTTACTCATATTTGCCTCTCTTTTTAAGACGCAAATGCGTACTTCGCGCAGGTGTCTCTTCAGATGGAAAGACCTATAGTGTGTTTGTCTTATAATTTTACTGGAAATATAGGATCTTTTGCTATAAATATTCTGTAGGAAATTTGCATAAAATACATGCAACTGCCGGAAGGTAATGTACAAGAAATAGAATATTTAGCAAGGAACTTTCTGTATGAAATTTATACAAAATACATAGAACTGACGGAAGGTAATGTGCTGGCCACATCACATTTTTTTATTTCGTATGATTGCGCCAGAATGGTTGTACCAGCTTCAGGGACCTGAAAGAACATCTTTACAAAATTTAGCGTCGATATGTAAAGCGGTTTAGATTTGAATAGACGTCAAGTTTTCACTTTTATACAGGGTGTTATATTTTAATTGACCCAGCAAATATCTCGCTTATTTATTAAGTTGGCATTTTTTTTCATATAACATGATTTATACAGGAACATGTAAGCTACTTGATGACGGATGTACATTCCTGATACCACTTCCGGTTTACGAGTAATTAATATCTACTTTGAAATTTCAAATGGAACATACTATATTTTTTTACAAATTTGAAAAGTGCATTAAATTTGCTTTACAATCATGTAAAATATCCATATGTTACATTATTAAAAATTAAAATGGCGGGCACTTTTTTATACACCTAATTGGAAAGAGAATAGTGAGCCATGACTGTGGCTTGTGTTCCTTATTCTTATTTTCTGTATTATTATGACAAAAAAATATTATTTCGTTTAATAATAATAGTTACAATTGTTTTAGTTAATTGTTTTATTTCAAGCCACAGTCATGGCTCACTATTCTCTTTCCAATTAGGTGTATAAAAAATCTGATGTGGCCAGCACATTACCTTCCGTCAGTTCTATGTATTTTGTACAAATTTCATACGGAAAGTTCCTTGCTAAATATTCTATTTCTTGTACATTACCTTCCGGCAGCTGCATGTATTTTATGCAAATTTCATACAGAAAATTTATGTCTTAAATTATTATTTTGTGACATTTTCTATATACAGTGTAATGTATCTGCAGAAATAAAAGATTTATTATTATTATTTCTTGTACATTACCTTAAAGCAGTTGTATGTATTTTATACAAATTCCATACAGAAAGCAAAAGATCCTATATTTCCAGTAAAATTATAAGACACACACTATGTCAATTTCACTTGACACTGACATCTTTCAATCAGAATTTTCTTAAAATAGTAGCTGTTTTCATAGCTATAGCTACTTAATGAAATTTAATTTCTTTATCATTTTTTAACTCTTTATCCATTTAATATTAAGTATAAAATGCAGTCAAATCGTATAGAGAATAAAATATTCTTTAATATTTATAATAACATTAAATGTGAAAAAATGATATTTAACATAGTTTTTTCAAGAAAAACTGTTAAAATCTTCAAATGATGGTACTTCCGGTTGACCAATTGTAACCAAAATCTAATCAGCTCTTCATATGGATGTAACGAAGAAGTATATGAAGAAATTATAATTTTTGAAACTGTAGTATTAGAGTTATCGCAGACGAAAATTTTGTTACACACACACACACATCCACACACACACACATCCACACACACACACACACACACACACACATACAGACATCATCGTAAAAATAGTAAATTCGTATTCTAGGGACCTTAAAACGTGCTTATTGATTAAAAACTCATCATCGAATTTTTTGACCAAAGACAATACCTTCCTTACCTAAAGGTGACGGAAGGTAAAAAGTGCACGCCATTTTAATTTTTAATAATGTAACATATGGATTATTTTACATGATTGTAAAGCAAATTTGATATACTTTTCAAATTTGGAAAAAAATATAGTATGTTCCATTTGAAATTTCAAAGTAGATATTAATTACTCATAAACCGGAAGTGGTATCAGGAATGTACATCCGTCATCAAGTAGCTTACATGTTCTTGTATAAATCATGTTATATGAAAAAATTGCCAACTTAATAAATAAGCAAAATATTTGCTGGGTCCATTAAAATATAACACCCTGTATATAAGATTATGTATTCTACTTACTGATTTTAAACCTCCGCAGATTACGCTACGCAAAACGCTACAATATTCCAAATACTCCTCTAATATTCATCGAATGGTGGCGCGTTTGTCTTGACGAAGCCCAATATGTCGAATGCCCTGCAGGTCTTGTTTCCGCCATGGCTAAACAACTCCACACACACTTTCGTTGGGCAGTTACTGGAACACCAATTCAACGCCACCTCGGAGATCTATACGGTCTGGTAGATTACTTAGATCTACAACCGTATAATAACATTGACACCTGGAATTACGCTTTATATTTTCCGTTCTTACACGGACATAAACAGCCAATGATTGAATTCTTATCGACTGTTATGTGGCGATCTGCAAAATCTGATGTTCTAGGACAAATAGATATTCCTGTACAAAAAAATGAAGAGCATTGGCTAGAGTTTTCAGCGGTAGAAAAGTTTTTCTACAGCAGAGAACATGAATCGTGTGCAAAAGATTTTCTGACAAAATTAATTAAGTTTGATTCGTTGAAGGTTACATTGAAGTCGATCGACAGAAAAACATTGAATAATGTAAATAAAATCATGAAATATTGAATAAAAATAATTAATATATAAATTTTTAGATTTTAACACCATTATTGTCTCTAAGGCAAGCATGTACTCATCCGTACGCAGTTCGGGGAAAATATTTAACGTCTAAAAAGCAAGTTAACTCTATGGAAGAATTATTGGAAGTATTGATTAAAAAAAATAAAAATGATTGTGAAGAAAGTCTTAGAGCTGTGTTGGCTTCTTTAAATGGTAAGTTGTCTTTTTTTAGTTTTTTACTCGATGAAACAAAGAAACAATAAATATTTACGTTAATTAAAACAGTCAAGCAGTGGCGACTCGTGAAAAATATAAGTGAATATTCTTTTGTTCACAGTTTTTGAAAAAACACATTACTTATTATTTATTTTTACGTTCATAATAGGCATTGTGCACATTGTGCCTCTAATGGCTACATTGGCATTTTTGTTAACCAAATCAATTTTGACATTTCGAGAAAGTGTTACAATTTACAATTTTATTTTGAATTTTTACTATTGTACATGAATATTATATTGAAATGAATAAATAAAATATTTAAAATGCTATATAGGGTGTTCATATTAAATGGGCCAGCATTGCTATCTCGAGAACTATAAGAGCTACAAATATGGTTAAATGGGCAAACAATTTCTATTTCACAAGACAAATTTAAATAAATGAAAAATTATTTTTTAGGGCCAGTGGTTCTCAAAATACGGGATATAACTTTTTAATTTTAAATGAGAACATGTATTTTTTATTTGCTCATTTGTTAGAGAATTTAATTCAAAATTCAGTGATCACATACCGTTACATAACGATTTTTTTGAGAAAAAATGCATGTAAAGTTTTATACTAATTTGATTAAGATATGGCTATAATAAGAGTGCCACGAATGGAAAAATGACTACATGTTATTTTTATTACATAGAATTAGAGTGCCCTGACCTAAAGAAGTGAATGGCCGCGTTCTGCATGGCAAAGCGCTGGTAGCGCTTAGCACCGAAATTTGCCGAATACAGTTGCTGGACCAATCATATTCATCCATTCATTGCGTTCGGCGCTCAGCGCTGCCAGCGCTATGCCATGCTGAACGCGGCCATTGTTTTGTTCTTGTAAGTGATCATAAATGTCAGCTTAAACAAAATATTCATGTATTTTTTCCATGGCAATCTAATTCTATGATATAAAAATTAGTACGTATTCGTTTTTTCCATTCATGACACTCTTATTACAGCATATTACCCATTGCTGGGTGTGCCAATCTGCTTTGAACGCAGATATCGGTAATGATAATGACATATTTGTACCGTGCAGGTATTTACCAGGCGTCAATTCACGGGCACTCATTGCTGGCGTGGAGAGTGCACCACAGGGGTCAATTTTGAGCCATTTAAAATTTGAAATATTTGGCGTCGGTCGAGATCAAATTAATATGAAACTTTACATGCATTTTTCTCAAAAAATTATTATGTAAGGGAATAAAAATATTATGTTACTGAATTCTGAATTAAATTCTCTAACGAATAAGCAAATAAAAAATATATGACCTCATTTAAAAGTTAGGTATTTTGAGAACCACTGGTTCAAAAAAATAATATTTATTTTCTTTAAATTTATAAGAAATACACTTTTATTTCATAATTTACTGCATTGATTTGGCACCAATATGGCGGACGAGTAAGCTAGTAGCTTTACACCCAGCTAGGCCTTGGCACGGATCACCTCAACTACAGATAGGACAGTCATGTATTTTTCGAAATAGAAAATAAGTAGTGACATCTGCTGATTGCTTCCTGGAACTAACGCGTCAAGGCACGCAGCAATGACTTGGTGGTACTGTGACATATGTATAGGGCACGGAAGATCACGTGACCTAACATATGTTTTGTCCCTTTCTCACTTCAGACTCGATCTTTAGGTCTGTCCCATACTAACTTCAGAGTGTACTTTCGACGAAGTGCGCATGCAACAGTTTGAATAGCTGTCATATTTTTCTAGCGGTAAATTTTAAGAATGAGTTTGCGCAAGCGTGGAATTTGTTGTCATTTTGTTATTTGGCGGTTCTTGTGCATATAGCGATTGATTGTGTTATTGTTATTCATTGTAGTGTTTTATTATTTGTTTCTTTTTGTTATCTTGTTTGTTGTTATTTATTTTATTGTTATTTTCTGTTGTTTGTGAGTGTCATTCTTTTTCAAACTATGCCACTACGTTGTTGGGTGCAAGTTTGTCGTCGGACTATAGTATAAAACTGTTTACTATCCCATCTAGTACCGATTATCGAGGTAATATTTAAAACCTAATCATATTTGAACATAATATAAGTAACAAGTGACAATTTGTATAGGTAGGGTAGGTGTGGTAGGTGGGTTACATGTGAAAAACAAGAGAGACGTCGTCTGTGGCTCGTGGCCGTTTATATTTATGAGAATATCACTTGCTTGCTGACATATTGTCGATTACTCAGATTTGATAGTAGGTCGTTGATGAAGCCCTAAATTTATAAATTGTCAATTACTGTTGGTAATATTTCCTTTTTAAGCAAGAATGTAGACGAAGAGCATCCTGATCGTAATACTTATGAATATACATATGATCACATTGTTATCTGCCATTGTATTATATTATTGAAGAATTCAATAAAAACCTATTTGTTTCTTATTGTCTTCATTTTATTCTTATTTGATATCTTGCTAGAAACGTGACAGCTATTCAAACTGACGCATGCTCACTGCGTCGAAAGTAGAGTCTGAAGTTAGCATGGGACAGAGCTGAAGATCGAGTCTGAAGTGAGACAGGGACAAAACATATGATAGGTCACGTGCTCTTCCGTGCCCTATACATCAACAGCAATTTTGTATTTTGAAAATAAAAAAGATAAGAAAATTGAGTAGAGATTAATATATTTTGAATAATTACAGAAGAAATATAAATTCATTTTTAAATAAATTTAAAATTACTTGCTACTAAAATGTCATTTACATGCACTGACCACGTAAATTTTATTTATTTACTTGCCTATTTCAGGAATGGCAGGCGTGTTGTTACTTCAAGAAAGAAGATTTGACGCCGTTGAAAAATACCGCGAAGCCCTCTCTATCTACTCGCAATATGATAATATGGATTTCCTGAAAATAGATAAACTACAAAGAATTCATACTTTGTATAATCTTAACGAAATTTTAACGGATAAAACTCAACAAAGCCCCCCACCAACACTGCGAGACGATAAATTAAAAGAAGAATACGACACTTACCAAAGAAAATATATGGATAAATACATTACTGAAACTAAAGCAGCTTTAGAAGAATTAAAAGAAGCGACGAAAATTGTAAATAAACATGAAAAAGCCTTGGAAATGGAAGAGGGTGCATGGCTTCCAGAAATAATTGACTGGATGGATGATAACAATTTGGAAGGAGAAATTTGTAGAAAAATTGAGGGAGTGGCAATCGATTCTCGAAATAAACAAAAATATCAAAAGTAAGTCAAATAATTTAAAAAATAAAACATAATAACTGTATTATGTTTGTTTTAGTATATCTAGTGGTCGAGATATACTGTATTTCATATCTACTTGGATAGATAAAGTAAACAAACAATTAAAAGTGGTCCGTAATTCGTTAAAGAAATTTGAAACAGCTTTCATTTCTCAAGAAGACCAAAGTTATATTAGTGAAGAAATTGTAGAAAAAGCAATGGAATGTCATTTACGACCAGCTAAAAGTAAAAAATCTAAGGAAAATTGTATGTGTTGTGTACTAGATTCCAATTTAAAAAAATATGAATGTATGATATTTCAAATGAACATTAAATTAGAAAAAACACATTCAACTAAAGGTACATGGAAACCGTGTTTTGAAGATGATGTTATCAAAAGTAAGTTTGTACGAGTCCTGTCTAAAAAGAATCCGACCTTCTAAACAAAAATAAATGTAGATGATGGAAAAACTGTTTTTCTATTGGCTGTGAATACATACATACATAAAATCACGCATTTCCCACTTAGTGGGTTAGCACAAACACGAAAAAATAAAAATAACATCATCCAAAAAAAATCAATCTCTCTTCAACAACATCCTGACATCATAGGTACAACATATATTCCTCACTCTTAACATATTAAAGTGACCGATTTTCGGTAGCAAAATACCGCAACCGGACCACAATAATAGTTACGAAACAATCATCCTTCGCCACACATTCCTGTCTAAGCACACTTCTTTCGCCTCGGCCACATTTATAATCGCATTCATACACGCTCTTCTTCTCTTCCCACTCGGAAACTTTCTCTCTTTTAGTACCTTATCAATCACATCCATCCACTTACACATTGGACGGCCACGCAATCGAACACCCTCAATTTCACCAAGATATATACGCTTTACAAGCCGTTCACTCTTCATTCTCTCCACATGACCAAACCATCTCAACTGGCTCATTCCTACTCTCTTAACAACATTCTTCCTAACCATACATTCTTCATACACCAAATTATTCCTCAGGCGATCCCGTCTTACATATCCACATACTCCACGTAAATACCTCATTTCCACGGCAGTCATTCTCTTTTTATGCTTTCCCGTCCATGCCCAACATTCGCTTCCGTACATCAAAGCAGGCACTAGCACTCCATTATACACACTTAAACGAGCTTCTCTAGATACGTTTACGTTTCGAGCAAACGTACCTAGAGCACCCATTACCTTACACCCCGCACTCACTCTCCTTTCAATTTCTCTATCAATAACGTAATGTATGTGCTTCTACGACACAGTAGAGGGGGTTGTTTTTCTTGACTATTTTTGGCGCCAATATTCGTATTTAATTATTTACGAAAATAAATTATTAAAAAAATAATTATTAATAAGAAAAATATTGCATAAACTTTCATTTAAAATACTTTTTGAAAAATGTGAAACAGGCTTATTGGAAATCCGACAAATACTTGGAATAACACCTCACATAGCAGTTACCGAGCAGCGAATGACGCACTCGATAGCGAAGAAAAAATTCCCCCTTTACTGTGGAAAGTGGTGCCGCCCTACCGTTATTATTTTGCGCTGAAAATTGACGGTTGCATTATTTTTGGGCAGGCCTCGTATATTATTTGTTCTTCGTTTCAGGTTTTTTTAATAAATTGTTTTTCATATTTCTAGCTATATATACATTTGCGAAACAACGTGGCAGTCCGTCAGATCTTTTGCTAGATGGTATGCAACACGTTAAATTGTGTGAAGCACGCAGAAAAGAATTTAAAGTATTGTTTGAAATATTATTTAATTTAAACATATTTTATCTAACTAAAATTATTTTTAAGGCTCTAAGGAAATTGTACACATTTTTTGATGCACAAGTTTCTGCTCAAGATGAATTAAATATTTGTAAAATTCGTTTTCGGTTACGAAATCCTGAAGAACCGGTAAAAGTAATCCAGAAGAAAATCAGATCGTTGGAAAATTTAAATTATGAAACAGAAAATAAATATGAATTCATACATGTTATGAACGAATACGAAGTATTTATTTTCACATAATATACAAGAACTTGTTTAATATTTACTTATTTTTAGTTGGATATAAATTACAATACACTGAATACAGAAAAAATTACAAATGAAGAAAAACTTAAAAAACTTTTAGGTACTCATAGCTATTTAGAAACTCTTCGGAAACAGCAATATGCGGGACAAAATCCCGATCCATGTCCAATTTGCAACTCTCAGCTTCAAGAAAGTGTAAGATAAAATTATTTCTAAATAAACATAATTTTTTAAGTCCGTTACTAAAAGTAGAATTATTAACGATTATTTTGTTTGTAACACGAAGGGGGAAACGATGGTTCGGTTGTTTGTGCACTTACTGCTTACAGACGATGACACTTTACACTAACTTGTGGTGGATAATTATTGGAGACCACTTTATTGAGGAGGAACACACACACAGTCACACTTAGTTATTTACGGACATTCGTTGAAGATTTAAACTATTTTATTTACACATAATTACACTTAGATTAACGTATTATTATAATTGATTACACGAAACATCATAAATACAAAGACAAGGTGGATTTATGCAGTCTACTTTTTATTTTACTTTTTCTTTTCGCTTTTACTTAAGTTTGGTACTTTATGCAGCTACTTTAAAGCATTCAATACACATGCGCAGATGTGATTTTTCTGGCATATAGTCGCAAATGTAAATAGATAAATATATCCTGTTAAAATGGATAAGAATGTAATAATTTGTGCATACAAAAATATTATTACATAGTAAGTAAATATACTAACCAATTTCATTTAATACAGACGCTATACTTTTCCAAACATTCATTTTGGCCACTTTATCCTTGAATAAAATATTTGTTTTGTCATATAAGTGGGGATATTTATGAATTAAATCTTATAATATACAATCTTGTTCTTTACTGATTTTTCGTTTGCATAACCTAACACCTACACACAAAAACAAATAAATACACAATACGCTGACATTTGTAAAGTGGAGCTCATGCGAAATTGTGATATTCTTTTACTTTAACGGTCTTAAGTTGAAAGTTGGTCAACTTAAGGTCTTAAAGTAAAATAAAGCAGTACATATATTAACACACATTTAACTTTTATAAAGTAAAAGAAAAAGTAAAATAAAAAGTAGGCTGCATAAATCCACCTTAAACCGTTACATTATAACTTTAACTTTGCGTGATGTCGTATAACACGCGTCCAAAACTAAAATCAGATTTTACATGTCTTTTACACAGGAGAGTCAAATACGGACAGACTAAAAACAGCTAAAACGTTCATTTTCTTGATAGGTAGTTATAGAAAAAATGTTAATTATTTCTAAACAGAATTTTGAGTTACAAAGATAAACAGAGTTGCTTGTTAATGCTCTGCACTCGCCTCACTTTCTAGAATTTGGCCAGGTTCTTAAAATTGATGAAAACATTGACAAATGTAAAACAGGCTTTAGTTTTTGACAAAATTTTCCAATCAAATGATGGAAATGATGTTTAAAAAATCTGATGTGGCCAGCACATTACCTTCCGTCAGTTCTATGTACTTTGTACAAATTCCACACACAAAGTTTCTTGCAAAAGATTCATTATTTCTAGTACATTACCTTAAGTCAGTTTTATGTATTTTGTACAAATTCCATACAGAAACTTTCTATATTTCCAGTAAATTATAACACAAACAAACTATGTCAATTGCATTTGACACTGACATCTGTCAATCAGAATTTTCTTAATATAGTAGATGTTTCCATGTTTATAACAAAGTTGGCTATTTTATGAAATTTAATTTCTTTATCATTTTTTGACTCTATATCTATTGAATATAAACTATAAAATGTGATCAAATCGTATAGGGAATAAAATATTCTTTAATATTTATAATAACATTAAATATGAAAAAATGATATTTAACATCGCTTTTTCAAGAAAAACTGTCAAAATCTTTAAATTGGGGTACTTCCGGTCGACCAATTATAACCAAAATCTAATCAGCTCTTCATTTGGATGTAAAGAAGAGAAATACGAAAAAATTATAATTTTTGGAAAGATGGTATTGGTGTTATGCGATCCGAAAGAATCATCACACATACATACATACATGCATACATACATCCATCCATACATACATACATACAGACATCGTAAAAATAGTAAAATCGTATTCTAGGGACCCTAAAACGTGCTTATTCATTAAAAAATCGAATTTTTTGACCAAAGACAATACCTCCCTTACCTAAAGGTGACGGAAGGTAAAATAAAATTTATATTTTGTTAAAAGAAAATCAAACTTATATAAAGAGAGACTTTTCAACAATAATTATTTCCGTTTCAGTGGAGTATATTGCAGTGTGGCCACTGCTATTGTCTGGATTGCATTCACCAACTTTTGGAACAATATCGTGTAACTACTAATCACGTACAATGCTGTGTGTGTCGCAAAAAGCAATTGTGTAACGATATTTCATACATTAAAGTGAAAGGTACCAGTGAAAACACAATAGACGACATAGAAATAAAAGGTTCATATTCTACAAAAATTCATGCTGTCATTCGTTGCGTTCTTAAATTAAAACAGGAAGATGCGGATGTTAAAATTTTAATTTTCTCTACCTGGAATAATGTTTTAAAAGCGATAAGCGATGCTTTTAATAATAACGATGTGAAACACGAATATGTTTTGTCTAATAATTATTTACAGGATAAATTACAAAGATTTAAAGATGAAAGATTAAAAGTTACAGCTCTATTACTGCCAGTTCGTTTAGGCGCAAATGGATTAAATTTAACAGAAGCAACCCATGTGGTTCTTGTAGAACCTCTCATGAATCCTGGAGAAGAATTGCAAGCTATAGGAAGAGTACATCGTATTGGACAAACCAAGTACGGTAATATAATATTTATAATAAATCAAGTTATTTATGAAATACTTGTAGACCAACTTTCGTTCATCGGTTTCTGATAAAAAATACTATGGAAGAAAATATCCACAACGCCATAGCAACGAATGCACAACAATGGGAACATAATAAACTTACACTTGCAGATTTGCAAAATTTATTTACTGATACTCATTCAGTTTGTGATAAGGAAACTTAAACAGTATTTAATTTAGTGATTTTCACTGCCTAAGAAGCATTTATATTGTACATTTTATATATTGTAAGAATAAACTACACGTACAAAAATATTTCATAAATTAAATACCTGTTCCCGTTACATATAGTTAAAACAGACACTATGATGGAGTAATATTGGATAAATTGAATGAGATTGGGTAAAAAAACACGCCTGGCATCATTTTTTAGGCAATTCGTTCCTCTTTCTATTGATATGCAATACTTTATGCGAACTTGAAATGTATTCAGAGTGTTAATTAAAAAGCGAACCATAGGTTTTTAACAAGGGAAATCAGTTCTTCCTTGCGCAAAACCCCCATTTAATTTTAGACAAAATTATTTCAAATAAAAGTTGTAGGGTATATAATTAAATTCTACACCTATTATAAATCACCAAACAAAATTTATTTTGCATGTTTAGTAACCTGTAAAATCCAATTTTATATTTTATCATTGCACATTTGTTGTGATAGCCACGGAGTTTAAACAAAATCGCAAAAATGCATATCGTTTGAATTTTGCATGTCACAAAATAAAAATAAATAAAATGTTCATTGATTTAGGTGTATAAACTATTATTCACGAAAGATGACTAGTCAAGGTCATTTGTGAGCCGTCTGATATAATATTACTTGCAGATAATTTCATTGCATTTCGTTTACATAGGCGTGCAACATGAAATATTTAGACACATTTTAACTGAAAAAATAAGAATAATTCATTTGTATGTATAATTATGTTTCTTTCTAAATAATGCCTTTCTGAAAGATTTATGTTCTTCACTTATGTTTCTGCAAAATACAAAAACATAAACTTAACTTATAAACCAAGGAATAATAATTTGATTTAAACGGCAACGCCACTGGGTAAATATTAGCACAGAGGGCAGTGTAGTAGATAATTAGGTATCTGTAATTCTACGACATATGTCATTATTATTTATAGTGTGTTAGAAAGCAATGCCACTGTTTACGTATATCTGTCACACCACAAATTAAATAGACAGGTCAAATAATCTTTCTCTTTCTAATACAAAATGTTGCTAAGCTATTGCTATAAAGTGATGTGTATTCTTTCTTCGAACAAATGACCTTGAATAGTCATCTTTCTTGAATAGTATACTTCATTTTACGTAAGAAAATAGTGGTGAGAAGATAGGAACAGTTTGATCTTGTTTTTTAAGTTGATAATACCCCGATATTATCCAATCAAACAAGATCAAATTGCTCCTATCTCCCCATCACTATTTTCTCACGTAAAATGAAGTGTAGAATATAAAAACAAAAAAATGTTTACTCTGTATCCGTTTTAACTAGAGTGGTGTGAATGTAGGAGCAGTTTGATCTTGTTTTCTGATTGGATAATACCCCGATAATATCCAATCAAACAACAAGATCAAACTGCTCCTTTTTTCACACCACTCCATAGAGGATAGAGTATAGTGACAGGTGAAAAATAAGTAAATATACTCTCTTCCATTTAAGCCATTTATCAGATGGCGCTGACATCAGCACCAGTTTTAAGTAGTCGAAATTACATTGGCTAAACTTGTCTCAAATTTCAACAAACAGAGATGATATACATCTTTTTTACCCAGCCTTATTTTTTCACTGGGCTAAATCACTCAAACCGCCTGCACGGGCCTACCCATCTGGGCGTTGCGAACAATGCCCCAAAAAGAGGGTGAAATGGAAAAACAATAGAAAATTGCTAGTTTTGTTTTATTTAAAACAATATCATCAAAATCGGTCCGGTAAAAGTCATTAACTAAAGCCAGGAAAATAATATTTATACAGAATGTTCATTTTAATTGCAATCTCGAGAATTATAAGAGCTACAAAGACGGTTAAATGGGCAAACAATTTATATTTCACAAAACAAATTTAAAGAAAAAAATTATTTTTTTGGACTAGTGTTTCTCAAAATACGGGACTTAAGTTTTAAATAAGATCATATATTTTTTATTTGCTCATTCGTTAGAGAATTTAATTCTGAATTTAGTGATATAATATTTTTATTCCCTTGCATAATGATTTTTTTGAGAAAAATGCATGTAAATTTTCATATTAATTTCATTAAAATATGGCTATAATAAGAGCACAAGAGTGTCATATAAAAATATGAAATTTGAATTATAAAAAAGTTAGGTCAGGTATTTTGAGAACTACTGGTCGAAAAAAATAATTTTCTTTAAATTTGTCTCGTGAAATAATTGTGAAATAGAAATTTAACCATATTTGTAGCTCTTATAGTTCTCGAGATAGCAATGGTGGTCCATTTAAAATGAAAACTCTGTAGAGTAAACATTATTTTTACTTTGAAACATACAAAATTCAAATTTAGTGTGTAGTTTATATTGAATTGAAGTTAGTTATCAGACGAAGTTGTTGAGCCGGTATCGGGTTGTGTCTGCGTTCATCTTTATGCTGACTTTTCATTGAAAGTACAAAGTTGTATCTCCACCCAACCGAAACATTTGTCAGTACATCTAAAATAAGACATGAATATAAATAGTTTGTAGTTATATCTTTAAAAAATCCATAAAAATAATTGTTATATTTAAATCGTTCCTCTTTAGTGAGTGTAAGTAAGCCATTATTTACGTTCAGTGTGGGTGTGTATAGGTTAACAACATTTTGGAAATTTTCATTATTAACCGTGTATTCGTGAATTATAATCATATTTTTATAGACAGTACATTGTTTGAATAAAAATATGATTGTAGTGTGACAGTCAATTTTTTAAAAACAATTGTTTGTTTTTTAGATAATCAACGTTAAAATGTCATCAGGGAGGCCAATTAAATGTGTAGTAGTAGGCGATGGTACCGTAGGAAAAACATGTATGTTAATCTCATATACAACAGATAGTTTTCCTGGCGAATATGTCCCCACAGTGTAAGTAAAAAACCTAAATAAAAGACTTGATTGTTGATGAAAAATATTCACAGGTTTGATAACTATTCAGCCCCAATGGTGGTGGACGGTATTCCAGTTAGTTTAGGTTTATGGGATACCGCTGGCCAAGAAGACTACGACAGATTACGACCTCTAAGCTACCCACAAACCGACGTATTTCTTATTTGCTTTAGCGTAACAAGTCCATCATCTTTTGAAAATGTTACGTCTAAGTGGTACCCTGAAATCAAACACCATTGTCCTGATGCACCCATGATCCTCGTAGGCACTAAAATAGACCTAAGAGATGATCGCGAGACCTTAACAGCTCTTGCAGAACAAGGTCTTTCACCCATCAAGCGAGAACAAGGACAAAAATTGGCGAATAAGGTGCGGGCAGTAAAGTACATGGAATGTTCGGCGTTAACACAACGTGGATTAAAGCAAGTATTTGATGAAGCAGTGCGCGCGGTGCTTCGCCCTGAGCCCCAAAAGCGACGTCAGCGCAAATGTGCGCTCCTCTAGGTACACAACATTCATCATTTTTCTCGTCGGGCCTTATACAAATACCTATTATACTCAGAGTATATTTTAAAAGGCACTTTTTCTTTATACGTCTTTACATTGCAGCTCTTTTTATGTACTATACTGATACTGTATCCCCCAATTTATAATTCTTCCAGATTAGACGTAACGTCTCCGAATTTAAATCGATTATTTATATCGAACGAACTTATACGGACTAACAGGTACTGAACATTTGCATTTATTCATTACTCATAACGTAGTATTATATATTTTTACAAAAATATGTTAATTATTCAAACACAAATGTACCAGCACTGCCTAACGAAAATTCCATTTTTCTAAGTTTATTAGCATTTTTACGTAAATTCAGATCTTCGTTAGCAATAATATTTTTTTATTTAAGAATCGTGCCATTATTAAAATTCTGCGCCATATATAAATCTCATTATTTGATTTATAGTACTAGTTATGTATTAATGCTTCATCAAACTATGTATATATTGTAGATTAGGTCTCATAACGAGCAGCTAATTTGAATTAGATCGATATTGAATAATTCGCAAACTGATATGTAAAAATTCTGTTCATGCTGGTGTGTTTCGGTTGTTCTTGTTTTGTTTGAAACCCTGGTTATAATGCTTAAGATGTTGAACAATTTTAAGTCTGTTTTACATTTGTCAATTTTAAGAACTTAAAACGCATTACATTTGTAAATTTTATATTCTTAGTAAGCCGCTAAATAAGCTGGATGACACGAAAGAAACCGGTCTGAGGATTAGAACGATTTCTGAAAAAAAGGCACTATGATTAGAATTTTAATAACACCAACATGTCACTTTCATTATATGACTACTACATGTCAATAATTTCATATTTAAAAATGGTAAATGTAAACAGTTGACTAGAAATTGGTAAATTTATTGCATAATTTTAATTTTAATTCATTGAAGTTCTTAAAATTGATAAATATAAAACAGACTTTAGGGATGCATGTGAGACATTCAGATGTTCAGACTGTTTACATAACAACCTCACATCACAACTTGAATCTCATTTTTCTATTATTATTGTATATTACAATAATCGTGTTGCACAGTTCAATTACTTCTAGTGTCTTTCTAATCGAAAATGTTTTTAGAATATTTCTGCAATGAAACCAAAACTGGTATTATTTTTTTAAAACTTTGGGTGTAACAGAGGCTATTATATGAAATTATTCTTGTGATTTTTAGTAAATATAAAGTGTAGCACTTAATATTTAAAAACCAAAGTTCATTTAAGAATTCTAGTCACGGACTTGTTAGAGTCAGGACTATATTATGCATTTGATATTAAGTTTATTTAGACAAAAAGAAATATTCTTTTTAAAGCACTACATTTGTATTTTGTGTGTTTGTTAGTAGTAAATCTAATAACATGATAATTTAAATTTTGTAAACTGTTTTGTGTATTAAAATAAATATAAATACATGATTATATAAGTTCATAGTTACAGATAAAACCTTTGTCGTTTATCGTACACTGACCGGCAAAAAAATGAAAATATCCATTATTTTCAGATTTGAGAACTTTAACTACGACCTAAGATGTTTGTTAACAACCTGAAATGGGATTCTCATAAATGAAATTACAAATTTTATTTAACTATGGAAAGGGGTCATACCAAAAAAAAAAAAATATAGATTTTTTTCCATAAATGAAAAATTTACGTAATATGCATATATTCATCAAAAATATTTAATATTGTTATACTTTTCATTCATGATTTTCTTTATAAACATTCTGAGTCTGATGTGACGTCATAATTTTGTACACCACGGCAGAGATTACACAAGGTCGCAATATTGTGGCGTCATTTGAAATTATTTCTGTAAAACTAGAAACTTCTGTGACATGAAATATATATTGGAAAAATGTATGACCTCATTCTTAGAACTAACTAAAAAAATCTGATGTGAACACCACACGACTTCCTTGTACGCAGGCAAGACCAATGTGACCAATATGAAGTATAGACCCAATTATAAAATTGCACGTATTTGACGTAATTTGACATTAACATCTATTTTAATTTTTTTGTACTCCATAGCAAGCTTCATTATCATCAAAATGAAACCATTTTATTCAAGAAAAATTGTTAAGAATTTCAGGTAATATATCACTTGCGGTTAGCCTGTTTTAACCAAAATCTACTATGTTATTCCAATTGACATAAAAGTCTTATATACCAAATTTGAAAAGTTTTGGATTATATTTTAAAATAGTTTTTCATTAAAATCTATTATAGGCTTCAAATAAAGTACCATTTCTGGAAATTATGCAATAACCAAAAGGGGGGGGGGTGCACAACTAGTCCTAAATACAAAATTTCAACTTTCTACGGCTTTTGAGTTATGCGAGATACGTACGTACAGACGTCACGACGAAATTAGTCAAAATGGGTATTTCCGTTGAAATCTGAAAACCGAAATTTTTCGCGATTACAATACTTCCTTTACTTTGTACAAGGAAGTAAAATGAATGTTTCATAACGCAACCCAAATGGTACCACCACATTCTTCTACTTATCTAATAAAAACTATTAAACGTTTTTCCATATCTCTCATAATAAACGAGACTCGAACTATTTTCAAAATTAACAAAAACAAGTTTTAGCCTGTAACTCAAAAACAAAAGACAATTGAAAATTTCAATGGTGACTATCAATTTTGCCTAATAAAATTGAATGTGCAAACGATTTTGCTATATGGAACAAATGCGATAGTGTAGTTCTTTGTTCGTAGTTTAGCGCTGAATATGCGTATTAGTATTATTGCCAACTTTATGCATGCTCCATGACTTGTAGAAGTCGCAATAAATGTCCCTGTTTTGGTCATTTTAGTCAACCGGTCAGTCATGGGGTTCGTGGGGTTACGTTTAAAAGGAAATAATTTTTGTTTTTTGACAGATATTCAATTGTTGCAATGTTTAGCAATATTATTTGGATTGTTTAATTTGTCTGTGTGTTTATTTGAAGACCAAATTGGTAAATTTGATTGGTTAGTGTACTTGTCATGTATTTATATTAAAAGCCATCATTTATAAATTAAACCCCATTATGTTAATAACGCTTTAATTATGTGATGTGTTATTATTTCCAGGAAACAAAATTATGTAGGTCAAATCAAATTCGCACATTTTGATACAGTGTCTACTGCTAAGAAAATTATCATCGCTACAGAAGAGAATGTTGTTGCTGCCTTAAACTTTAAATCTGGCCAGATTTTGTGGCGTCAAGTGTTAGAAAGAGCACAACATGGACAAATTCAATATTTACATGTTGATAGTGAGGTTGTTAGTGTATCAGGGCAAAGCCCGTGGCTTGTGCGAACATGGGAACCTTCAACTGGACGACTTCTTTGGGAATGGTCTCTTACACTCACCACGCCAGTAAGGGACCGAAAAATCCATTGGTTTACCTCTCAAGGAAGATTAGTTCAAGTAGTGTCTTCTCAGGGTTCTGTTATTGAAGTCACATCTTATAATGTACATACAGGGCAAAATAAAAAGGGCACCACAAGAATTTCAGCACCATGGGTGACAGATTTCTCAAGGTATTATTGTTTTTATAAGATTTATTGTGTTTTTTAAGACAATTTCTTACAGATGTGTGATGACTGGAAGTATATTTGTTTGTACATCGGGTACGGACAGCAATTCTCAATTGTATTACATAGATCTAGCTGTTGAAGACAGTAAAGTAAAAACATATCCAATTCAAACTTTAATTGGGGCCGTGCAAGGGGAAATTAGTATCAGCGCTTTGGATGGAACGTTTCCTGGTATTATTATAACCAGGAATAATGTTAACCGAATTGTATTATTTGAAAATGACGAGCCCAATGTATTAACAAGTGGTATTAAGGCTCCATCTAGCATGTTAGCAATGGAATATGTTAACGAAAAAGTGTTATTATACACTTCAGACGTTGAAGGATCGGTATGTTATACTTTATACTTCTCTTACTTAGAAAATTGATATTCTAAGTTTCCCAGTAAGCATGCGACTAATTGTTACTTAGCTATCGTAATATATTTTTTAATCGGGTGATTTGCTAGCAGAGTTCGACTGTATTTATATAGTTTTTTTAAATATTTAGAACTATTTAAAATAGGTGTATGAACTTTTGGCAAAAACAACCATAGTCCAAATATTATAAATATAAGCAACACCCATTTTCAATTAGGCCAAACAGTTTGGTAAAACTATTTCTCCCAAAAAAATAATCACAAGTTATTACATTATTACAAATAAAGTATAAGGTTGCATAAACAAATTCTGAGAATAATCGAGCTGAAAATTTAATAATGTATAATGGACCTTTTCAATTTAACGGCTATCTCTTTCTATCGCTGCAGATAGTAAGAAAATGGCGCGAACAACTGCCAGTTGGGCTGTCAAACGAAACGTCAAAAATATTGCAGTCCTTAAAATACCTGTATTCTCAGTGAAAATTTGCATCGTTAGACATTTTAACTTCAATAAAAGCTTTTGTAACTTATTCCGATAAGATTTTTTAAAGTTATCTGAGATATTCTCACATTTTACGTCTAATTTTTTGAGAAACAAACGTCATAGATCTCATTTGTTCTTATAGCGTTTTCAGCGCAAGATATCACGTGACCACACTGAACGACTTCTGCCCTCACCCGGTGGCAGTGCTAGTTTAGCCGCCATATTTGCACTGACACTATTGCACTTGCCTAGGGAGTCAGTGCACAAAAGTCGCGCTGAGCCAGTGCACGGTGCAATATTTTTTCTTAAGCTGAAAACGCATCAGCTGACTAAATTTTGCACTCAATGACAAGCTGAAAACGCTCAGTGCAAAAAAGTGCGCACTCAACTGGTAAGCTGAAAACGCTATTACTATGCGCAGATCCCCATTGCGCATATCTTCCATCTCTTTAAATTGAAAAGGTCCATAAGCTACCTAGATTTAATTTTTTAGTTTAGAATTTTTCGTTTATCATCTTTTATAAGTTATACGTACCATAATACTAACATTAAATGTTTAAAGATTTTTAAAATTTATCATCGTAAAATTCTAATCTGAAAGTTATCAGTAATAATATAACAAGAAAGTGAGAATAAATTGAAAATAATTAGACAGATTTTTAGAAAACTTGTTGCCAGGCTGCCAAATGGCAACAAGTTAGAAAAATCTGAAAAATTATTTTCTAATTTATCGAACTCTACAATCTGGGGAACTGGGTTCGATCCCGACCAACGCCAAATATTTCGAATTTTAAATGGCACAAAATTGAGCCCTGTGGTGCACTCTCCACGCCAACAATGAGTGCTTGTGAGGTGACGCCTGGTAAACGCCCGCACGGTACAAATATGTCATCATCATTACCGATATCTGCGTACAAAGCAGATTGGCACACCCAGAAATGGGTAATATGCCGTGATGATATATTTATTTATTTATTTATTTTGATCCACAACTTTCAAACAACGGCAGACTATCATTCTATTGTAACGCTATCTACTGTTTTAGAACACACTTTGACAATGCAAAATAAATAATGAAAAGATATAATTACTATTAATTATGATATTTCTGGAAGTGGTTTCTATAATTTTTTGGTTTATATCATGATCAGAAATTGCACAAAATTGGTCTTTTTCGCTTATTTTACTGATGTGTTGATTACTATCTGACATATGTCAACAAAAACAAAAGCTACAGAGATTATTCCCGGGAATAATCTTTAGAGCTTTATTCTCAATATAATAATGATAGGATTGGTTAAAACGCAGACACGTGATACAAAATGGAACATTTCATTGGTTATAAGAAATGTCAAAAAATAATCAGCTTTATTTTTCTCAGCATTTTTGTTATGCAACTTTGATTTATTTGCATGATCATAAAGGGAAGAAAAATCACTATCGGATTGCACTACTAAAAATCTATATTGCCATTTAAATTTTTTGTGGTGACGTCATAACTTAAACCAAATGAAAGTCGGAAGATGAATCTCACATATTAATGTGTATTTTTCCATACTTTAATCCCGCACTGAATAATTTGAGCGTTATTACAAAAACGTCTTATAAAAGTTTTAAATTAATATATAATTGCTCATTAATGTTCAATTACCTATTATTTAACATCAAGTAAATAATTTTCTAGTATTAAACATGATCCTGAGGTAATAAATTTCAGAAAACTTTTGACAGTAAGGAAGCTAGAAGTTATTTTTTGTTGTAAAAAAAGAAAAGCGTCCACTATTTGAAATTTGGAGGTTGATGGATCAGAGAATTTTAATAAAACGAACAAGAGTGTTGGGTTGAGATTGTGTTTTAAAAAGTTGATGGTAACTTAATATTGTAACGTAAAATTTGAAGAGAATTGAAATTCAAAAGTTCAAAACTGTTGATAGTTTTTGGTAAACAGTCTTTGTTCGTTTTATTAAAATTTCCTCGGTTCAAATTCTGACTATGAACCTCCAAATTGTTTTTTTTTTTAATATTTCAAATTCAATAAAATGGACTATTAGGTAAATTCTGAACAAATCTGTAAGTCTTCAGGTTTGTAAATCTGTAAAAAAAACATGACAAAAACGCATCTATTTTTATTGATTAATCTAAAATTATACATAAGAGTAGCAGATTTTGTTGCGAATTTGTTCATTATTTACATATTTACAGACAGGTTTTATTCAGAATAGAGCCATAAAGTTGTTTTTGGCAAAAGTTCCTCATTTACTCGAAATCTTAGTCATACAGCATTTATTCTTACAAAACCGACGTTTTTATACATTTTTTAAATTATTTTTTATCTATTGAAATGAGATATTTGATTTAAGTATTTTGCTCAGTAAAAAAAAATATGTCAGTGTATTAAACGTTAAATGATTGCAGATAGCAATAAACGCATTAAACATGGAAACTGGCAAAGAGATTCCTGAACTTAATTCAAAATTAGATCAACCCTTCCAAGACAGTTCATTATTTGCTGGTCTTTGTGCTGTGAAACGTGACGGAAATATCGCTTGTCGCTACCTCGTGGGAACACATGATCACTCCCTACATTTGTTGCAAGGCCAGGGCAAATTATTATGGACTCGTGAAGAAGCGCTCAGCCATATTGTTGCTGTCGATATGCTTGATCTTCCTGTTTCGGATTTGGACGCCTCTATTGAAACTGAGTTTGACAATAAAGAAGGTAATTTTTACTGATTTTTATTTGCAAGTGGTAATGGTAAATTAATTTTGTGTTTCATGGTGCAGAAAATGTAGCAAGTTCATGTAAGTGTAAGTAATAACAAGCGTTTTTATGTGTGAATTATTTTTTATTATTTTATTTTGTGTTTTGTTAAATCAGAGCTAGGCAAATTTCTTTAAAAATGTAATCAACTACACCTATCAATTACTCTTCAAAAATTAATCAACTACTTTGGTTGATTGTTTTTCGGATTGCTGGACCGTAACAATACGAATTATTTAAAATTTATTAGTTTTAAATTAATAATAACGTAAATAGACATTTGGTACTTTATTTTCAAGAACTAAGAAAATATTAGAAGGAAACTTGGAGAATAACAGTCTGATGATATTTGGACAATAATTTTAATACATAACCGACGGTTCGGCAGCCAATCTGCCTTCCTCAGGGGAAATGTAAATCTTAATTAAATGATTTTTGAAAAATACAAGTTCAAAATTCATTTAATTAAGATTTACATTTCTCCTGAGGAAGGCAGATTGGCTGCCGAAATGTCGGTTATGTATTAAAATTATTGTCCAAATATCATCAGACTGTTATTCTCCAAGTTTCATTCTAATTTATTTATCCAGTCGAGGAATTCCGTTACCATTTTCTAAGAAAATATTGTTAATGAAATAGTATATTTTTTTTATGTGATTGGTTTGAAAAGTATGAAAAATACACCAAATTCAAAGTGATTTCTCTGTCATTTAGGATATTTAATATAGCTTTGGCTGAAATCCAACCGGCAGTACGATAATGGTAAAACACTGCGGCTCGGTGAGTCCGGTTGGAAAGGGTAAACGACGACAGCTGTATACAAGCCATAAATAGATAATATAGCTTGAAATACTATGTCATAAAAATATAAATTAGACTTTTTTTAAATGAACTTATGAATTATGAAAATACTCACAAAAAGTAGTTGAAATCAATAGTTTTAGTTAAACTATCACTTTTCATTTTGAAAGATTGTGTTCAGTACGAGGCCTGTTTAAAAAGAATCCGACCTTCGGCTGGGAAAAAAATATTGCGTACCTGACGGGGTTGGGACTGTAATCCCCTTCAAAGTAGGCCCCTTGCGCCTCGATACATTTAGCCCACCGATTCTTCCACTGCTGGAAACACCTCTGAAAGCATTTTTTTGGAATGATCTGCAGCTACGCCGTCGCGTTTCGCATTATCTCCTCTCAAAACGGGATCCTTTCAATGGTCTATATAATAGATGCATTGCAGAAAGTGAGAGATAGTAAAAAATGAGATGTTTTCAATGCGCAGTTGATTTTCTGCGCATAGAGATGATGAAATGACAGTTGTCAGTTTGAAATTCAAAAAGCCGCCAGCCGCCATGTCTGTGTTAATATCATCAGTTTGGACAAATTATTTAGATTTACTCGTAATAATTAGGTATAGCATGGGTATAGCATTTTTTTTTTATTTTCGCCGTGATTTAGCAGCACGTAATAATAAAAACTTCATTGCAAATTCATTCTTTATTATTTAATGATAAATTTTCGACTTAGGGCCAATTTTACAATAGAAAAATATCGCATCAGGAAATGACATTTAATACAAATTTAACTATTTGAGTTATAATTTCGATGCTGTTTTTGTATTTATCTGATGAATAAGATATTCATGGTTTATCCAATAATGGACCTTTCCAATTTAAAGAGATAGAAGATATGCGCAATGGGGATGTGCGCATAATAAGAACAACTGAGATCTATGACGTTTGATTCTAAAACATTTAGACGTAAAATATGAGAATATCTCGGATAACTTTAAAAAATCTTATCGAAATAAGTTACAAAAACTTTTATTGAAGTTAAAATGTGTAACGATGCAAATTTTCACTGAGAATACAGGTATTTTAATGACTGCAATATTTTTGACGTTTCGTTTGACAGCCCAACTGGCAGTTGTTCGCGCCATTTTCTTACTATTTGCAGCGATAGAAAGAGATAGCCGTTAAATTGAAAAGGTCCATTGTAAAATTGATCCATACTTAGTATGAAATAAGATTCCTTAAATGTTTACAACAAACAAATGCCAATTGCTTTACTTTGTATTAATTTGTTAATTTTTAATGAAATTAACCACTTTTTTCTCATCTCTGGGTTCTTCGGAAGTCTATGATACGATAATAATTGCGATGACGCATTACAACAAACTACGGAACAATATTTTCTTAACACATTTTACTTTTATTTGTTCCGTATTTTTCAGATATTTTTCGAACTTATAACCTTACAACGCTTCACAAACTAAACACATTCTCACCACATTCTTTAAATGACGGATAATCCATCGTTGCCAGTTGCGTTTATTATTAAAATTTTCTAATGTTTAAAAATTAATTTTGACACAAAATTCATTTTTCCTTATTAGATATATCATATTTAAATTAAAAATTGCAAAAATTTATCTGTATTCGCATTATTAGAATACTTTTTAATTAATACAATCTGATTTAATTCTATACCAATTATGTGGCAATAGAGCATCATCTCTACAAAGCTTTAGGAAAATACCGCTACATGACCGACTTAATATGACGTCATAGGGCACTTGATGTGCAATGCATCCATTTCGGGAACAACCAGAAATCTTGAAAGTAGGGAGATTGGCGAACGACTGGAATTCTACTTTCGCCAAGAAAGTCTGGATCAGGTGCGATAAATGAGCTACAGCTTTGTCATGATGCAACTGCTCCTTGCACATCAGCGAAAGACGAACCCGAAGGCAAAGCGAAAATTCAGACATGCGCCTGAAGGTATCTCCCTCCACAGATATACTGTTGGTACTGCTGATGGGAGTGAGATTTGTGAGACTAACATTGGACGAGTGCAGACATATATATCTGCGTATGTAGCTGCACTTGTCTGTAAGAATAGCTCTGCGCAAGCGCCGTGTTGCTTTGATTTTATTGGTGTAGAACGAAAGGGGAACTAGCGGGAGGGAATTTCTTACACTAACTGACAAGGATAAACAATAATGTTTGTAGCAGACTCCTCTTAAATGAGAGATAGGGCATCAGCAGTATATTTTAGTTTTATAGGTATATTCTTCACAGTGGAAAGTGGCGCCGCCATTCTTTCATTATTTTGCGCGGGAAAAGTTAAGGTCGGATTATTTTTTGAGGAGCCTCGTACAACTACTAACTACATTAAAGTAGTTTAATTAGTAGTTAAATTACTTTGTAGTTAATAGAACTTTGTGTGAAATGAATGTCTAATATAATATGAATTTTATTTTAGGGGATTTCTGGAGTATGATCGTCCGCCGAATTTTGGGCCAAACCAAACAGCTCCGTTTATTACTAAACACAATATTAGGCGGGAATGCCGGTCGAGAATCACAAAGTTCTACGCTAGTTCGTGACGAATTTGGCTTACATAAACTAATTGTAGCTGTCACTCGTGTCGGAAAGATATATGGAATTGACAATTTAAGTGGCCGAATTATCTGGCAACGTTTTATTCCCAACATAGCACCTTTTACTACCGGGGATCATACGACAATGTTGTTACACGTTCAGCGCACTACGCGTCATCTCCCAAGACCTGCACAGTGTGCATTAATTGCGAAAGATGCAATTTCGGGTCAAGCTGTGACTTATACTTTCAACCCGATTACTGGAGAACCGTTGGATTCTGGATTGATGCATGCATCGTACAAATTGAAGCAAGCTATGGCGTTTCCCAAATTGAATGAGGAATTTTTACGACCTATATTATTACTGGATGATAATTTCCAATTACATGTGCTCCCTGAATCAGCAACGCCGTCACTTACTCCAGACTTGGCTCGACAAATGTTCTTATACACAGCAAACGCAGAGAGTGGTACTCTTGATGGTTACGCAGTAATAGTAGATGAAAATGGATCCCCAAAAGTACAACACACATGGAGATTACAACTTGGAACGCGCGAACAACGCATTTCTCAACTCGTACCTAAATTATCTGGTGAACGTGTTCATTCGCAAGGCCGCGTTCTTAGTGATCGTTCCGTGCTTTACAAATACGTTAACCCTAATCTAATAGCTGTTGTAACCCAAGGAGGAGGTGTAGCAAATATTTGGTTAGTTGATGGAGTATCAGGGGCATTAGTAGCTGGAGTGGCACATCGCAGAGTTCGCGGTCCAGTTCATCTAGTCCACTCTGAAAACTGGCTGACGTATGCATACTACAACGAAAAATGGCGGCGGACTGAAGTCGGCGCGCTTGAATTATACGAAGGCCAAGCACAAAGTAACGCCTCCACGTGGAGCTCACTGGCTCCACCACCACCTCCATTGCTGGAAAGCAAGGCCTACGTACTTTCTGCTTCTCCAGCTGCGTTAGCAGCCACAAGAACAGATTTAGGGGTCACATCTAAGCATGTTTTGCTAGCGTTAAGTTCAGGAGCTGTTGTGGAACTTCCTTGGTTGTTTTTGGACCCGCGTCGACCGCAACATGCTACTCCAGAAATGCGGGAAGAAGGCGTTGTGCCATACGTACCAGAATTACCGTTGCCTACGGAGGCTGTTATTAATTATAACCAGACGTTGCAGCGTATTCGTGGGATTCATACATCGCCTGCTGGGCTCGAGTCCACCTGTCTTGTTCTTGTACATGGATTAGGTAAGCGCAAATTTTTAATATTATTTATTTAAAAAATATGCTTTTTGTTTTTATTTTCGAGATGAAAATTGAACAGATTTAACCGGTCCAGAACATAAATAATGCAGCCACTGATGTTGCTAAAATATAATTTAGAGCAGTGGTTCTTAAACTTTTTCCTTGACGACCCACTTCGCATTCCAATAAATTGTAGCAACCCAACAAAAACTAATATGTACATACAATATAATTTACAAACATTTCACCGTTTGTCGCGACCCTGAATAAAATCTGCACTACCCACAACATATTTTTTTTTAGAACGGTCACCAAGTTGTTTCTTTTAATGGTGTTTGTGCGCATGCTTGGTTTTTACCGCGAATTATTTTTGTAGGCGTAAAATTAATAAATAAAATGGACCTTTTACATCAAAAGAGAAAGATAGCCAGTTACATTTCAAATAAAATTCCAAATGGCGGAAAGTAAAAACTCTGGCAAAAACTTAACTTTCTTAAATAAATTCACACAAAGCGTTTGTGAAGAATATTTTAAAACAAGAGGAAGAGGAGATGGAATCAGAAAAAGTGGTTTTTTGTTCCACAAGATGCAAAATAAACACCACATAAAGTTACAGATAATTACGTAGTTGCCAGTTTGATATTAGGAAAGTAATAAACAAGAATAAAATTGTTGTTTTTTCTTTTAAATATATTTTTTTCATTATTAATTATTTCTTTATAGTTAAAGACAAAATTATTTAAGTTTTTGTGTTGTTTAAATAATTTTTTATCGAAAATAAATGCTTATTCTTTTAATTATTTTACTTGACAACATGGTCCTCATCTCTAATTTGTAAGAATTTCACTACGTGGCGCATTGAAAAATGACGTCAGGATGCAATAAAAATGTAAAAGGTCCATTGTAAAACTAGTGCTGCCATCTACGATACAAAGATTTCTTGGCGCGCTAAATTTGAGGAAACCATCAATTCATGTTGAATGCTCTATTTTTATAAAAAATAATTAAAAAATTAAGTTTAATGTGTCAGAAAATAAAACAACATGATATTCATTAATCATAATTAGTTTCACAATTTTATTTATTAATTTTACGCTTAAATTGATTTGGCAACACAGGCAAGTTACACAAGCTGTATACTTGGCACCCTTGTGGGACCCTACAAGCACTTATCAAAGTCACGTGCCTGCCCGCGCCTCATTAACACAAAAACCGTGCTCTGAGCAGTGTTTCGGCGGTAACTAAAATTTACCACAGATGGTAACCTGAAAATTTTTACTGGTACCGCCGTGGTTCAATGGAATTTTATGACTCTGTGACGTTTAGATTCGCCATCTAGCAGAACTTTTCTGAATCAATGGGTGGGTGACACCATGTTGCCAAATGACGAGAATGAAATAAAATAAATTTATGTCTGTTAAAAATGATGAAGAAAACAACAAAAAAATTAAATAATTCCTGTATTATGAACAGAAATGTATCGAATAATAAAATTATGTAAAATTTATGTTTTATCAGAGATTGTAATATCGAGTCTTAAGCAAATCATTTGACAACTATGCTATAACTGTCACTTGTCGATTGTTTTGATATAATAAATTTGCAATTTAAAGTGCATTGAACGCATCTATTTTTGTTGATTAATATGTATACAATTATACATTAGTGGCAGCTTCGTTGCGATTTTCTTCATTATTTACAGATCTGTAAGACGCAGATTTGTTCAGAATGTGATTTCTATCTGTTCTTCCTTTTTTTAAAGGTATTCATCTCATATATTACATCTAAATTTACAAGGATTTCTTATTTTGTTGTATTTGTATTTGTTGCCATATTTTAAATTTAAATGTTCTCCACCATATCACCCACCTGCGCTAAAAGTCAACTGCGCGCTACGTACATCTCACTTTTATAAATATCTCTCTTTTAATTTAATAGGTCCATTTTCGATCATACTATATGTATATTACTTTTATATTTTCACTTTACACAACTGTTTCTATCTATCTTTATTCATCAAGCTTTCCCTCTCGCTTGGACTAGCCATGGTCTAGCTGGGGTTATGACGTCACGGGATATCTTGGCAAATTTGAAAAATTCTTTTGTATTGTTTTCCCGTTCTATAAATTTATATGCAAAATAAAAAAATATGAATCTAATATTTTTATCTCTACATTAACAGATAAAAAAACAAAAAAATCGTGGAAAACCCTATTTTGTAAATTTTATTTTGTTTCCAAAAATGTATCCAAGTAATGATTCTTGTAGATTGTGCAAATGGGCTAATATTTCTAAATTATTATAAGAATTTAATTCTTTTTTGCAGATATTTTCTACACCAGAGTGGCGCCATCTAAGACATTTGATTTGTTGAAGGATGATTTCGACTATTATTTAATTGTAATCGTGTTGTTGGCGTTGTTGGTCGCTTCTTACATCACCAAGCAACTCGCGTCGCGTAAAGCGCTCCGTCAGGCTTGGAAGTGATTCATTCCAATTCTACCAACATTAGGAAAACACACCTCGTTGTTTTATTTGGTTCGTGATTGTGAATAACAGACAGGTAGGTGAGAACGGGCTGGGCTGGTTTCCCAAAAATTTTATTATAGCCAGACATACATTTACGTAATTTATTGTTGAATAATACATTTTTCGCACATATCGCCAAAGATCATAATGATAGTTTTGTTGGTTATGGACTAATATGGAAGAAAGAGGAATGAATACGTTGTATATAAGGTTTTTCTTTTTTACTTTCGAGTGGAAAAAAGTATGGGGGCGCACTTTATACGTAGGTATCGGAAAATAGTTATTTTTCGCACATATTTTACTCTTTTTGATTTCGTGATTTCATTTTTGTAGTTATCAACGCAAATTTTGTTGATTGCTATGATATATACCAAAAAAAATATTATTCATCCTCATCATTAGTGACGAGATTTTAATAGAAAAGTCTTAGATTAAAACTAGAAGTAAATAATTTCAGTGAAACCAGCCCAAAATTCAAATGATTAAGTTCCTCGTTAATTTTGTTATATAAAAAGTTGACCAATGTGTGTGTCCAGCTCTCAGAATCGTTTCATTCCCGTCCCTGATACTCCTAGCGCACCCATTCACTTCTACTTGACATGTGTACAAAGTAGAAAATACAGTTACCTTAACAAATCGTCTATTGTATTTTGTAATATTACGAGTACATAAATAATTCATATACCAAATGTAGAATAAATATGTGCCAGAAAATAATATTACGTAATTTTAATATTTATACTAGTACACTGCGTTTTTCACATTAGTTCGTTTTTATATGGAATATTTGGCCTTCTAGAATAATGTGCATAAAAGTTAATTAATATTTATTATTTTTTTTTTAATACAAAATATATACTTGCTTTCTGTTGTCACAATGATTCGTTCTAAACTTTACGTCACAAAGTGCATTTGTTAAATTTTGTTGTTATCATGTGTATATTACAAATAATTACTGTTTGTAACTACAATAAAACAGTGATATTCAGTAATTGTTTAAACAATTTTACATGATTTACCTATCAATCAAGACTTTTTATTATTTTAAATATACGAGCCCAGGCTCATTGTCATAACAGTTCGACCGGTTTACATTTTCAACAAATTATAAAACCCACGCAAATCGTGAGAAATTTCGACCAGTTGAAAATATAAATTTGAATATGTTATTTAAGAATTCCGCCATTTAATATTGGGTTACATCGCCACTTTTAATAATAACAGCTCTAATTATATTAGGTCTTGAATCCATAAGTCCTATACATTCTTCTCTTGGAGTACTGTTCCATAATTTGTTTTGCAAGGTAGGTTTTATTGTCATTGGATTTTTACGAAATTGTTTTCATATTGTGCCAAAAGTAAAGGTCTTGGTAGAAGATAAATTTGTACTAGATGACCCTTTTAAGATTTGAAATCGATTTTCGATCTTTTACTAAAATCGATTTGTCGCGATTGATCGGTTTTATCGATCAACAGCAAAAAATCGATATTTTTTAATATGAAATCGAAATACTATATCAATAAATCTGATGTGGCCAACACCAAACCTCCCGCTATTTAATTTTTATTAATGTAAATATACATGCTTATTAGTTATTGAGGAAACTATTAAGATCCATTTCATATAACTATGGTTCTATTTACTACTTTCTTTTTAAAACGTTACTATTATTAATTTGGGATGATTAGTTCTTTGACAGTGACATTTATCTGTCAGTTGCATACCTTTGAGATATGAACTGTGTAACCAAGGAGTTGTGCTTGTTTAAAGCGGTAGGCTCCGGGATTAAAATTATAGATAATTTTATAAATTTTTCCATAAAATATATAGAAAAAGTATTAATGCAAACCTGTAGAAAATTTTGAGCCTCAAGTAAAGTGCCATTTCCGGTTATCTGATATACACCAAAATCTAATGGGCTCTTCCCATATTAGAATAAGGTAGAAATACAAGGTTTCAAAATACACACTCACATACATACACACAGACATCGTGAAAATGTTAAAATTGGATTCTAGGGACCTTAAAACGTGGTCATTTACCAAAATCTCGATATGCGATTTTTAGCATGATCCCTATATCTCCCTTACCAAGGGTAGCGGGAGGAAAAAATCGATTTTATTAAAGAATCAAAACATCGATTTTAATAATGGATTTAAAAAAATCGCAAGATCGATTTTATTTAAAGATCGATTTTTATTGTTATGAAATATCTATTAAATTACGAAACAATTCACGAATAACACCTAACGCACGTGTAACACCAAATGCTGGTGAAATCAAGAGATTCCTTCTTGGAATAAATATATAAAATAACGATTTTCAGAATCTAGAAGATCGATATCTTTTATCGATTGCCGGAATTCGATGTTTTTTTTAATTGATCAATCTTTTTGAAAAAAAAATGTTTTTTTAATTGAAAAAATCTATTTTTTCGATTGGTCGGTCTTTTCAAAATAAAAGATCTATCCGATTTTTTTAAAAAAAAGATCGATCAATCAATCATTTTCCCAGTCTTATACAAAAGTTTTGCCAAGTAAAAGAATTAATAAAAATAGATATTCTAAATTTTTAATAGTTTTGGGGTTAGATAAAAAACAATAGGTACCTATATATTTAAGAAAAATTTATAACCGTTTTAATAAATGCAAAAATTCCATAGAAAATCACATATTTTCCGTCTTTCAAAGAGAATAACTATAAAACTGTTACTTGAACTATGGTTAGGTAGTTTTTTGTACAAATCTGTCGTTTATTATGTGCGTTATTACGAAACAATCTTCCTTGTGAAATACTATTGCCAATGTATTTTCGCTCTATTTTGTTTCAAATAACTCAACTGGTAAACTTACATACGTGAGTAAAAACTCATGAAAAATAACATACTAAAAATTACATTAAAAACTGTCGTAAATGTTTATTACGATATAACCACAGTTTTTGTAAGTTTTAAGTCTACATTTAAATTAGTCGAAAGAATTTTGTAGAAATTTCTTGTCATTTGTGTTTTATAATTTATTACAAACTGTGGAAACCCGTTTATCCTAATTTAATTGGACCAACCCTGGTCCGAATAATCAAGTTGATAAATTTTATTCATAGTTAGTTTCTAATATGTTATAAACAGTACATTATTAGAAATTCAAATAAAATCATGTGATAAATATGATTCCGTTTATTGCCGCGTCGAATATTCGCGAAAATATATCAAAACGTAGATTATATTTTATTGCATGTTTTCCTGGTTGTTCCTCCGTTAAACTTTGATCAAGAAAAAGGTTTGTATGTAATTTATTTAAAAAGTGAGTTATAATTATAAATAGATTAATATTTTTAGCACCATGTCTCTAAATACACTTAATGACAAACTTAGACATGAAATTCCGAAACCTCAGGATATTAAAGTTAAAGATATTTTGAAAGACATATTACTGAAAACAAACAATATACATGTATCGTTTTTATTTACTGTTGGACACACATTATTGAAGAAATTAGCTTTTAGCTTATGCAGCACAAATTCTTTAACAACTGGATGGCAAGAGTTATCGCTTAAACTAAATTTGGAACCACTTTTACCAAAATGTGTACAAAATTACGACATTTTGAACGAAGATCCACTTTATCATATATTAGCTGCTTACACACAAATAGAAGAAGGTACAATCGGTAAAGTTTATCAAGCTATTTACGATATACAAAGATATGACACTATTAACTACACTAAAAGTTACGTCAATGAATTCTGTGAAGCAATGGGTAAAAAATATGTTATTACTCAAGAAAAAATACTGAAACTAGAAAATATTCCAGATGTGCCTATTATATTTAAAAGTGAACAAAATATTCGCCAAAAAATTAATATTTTTAGCATCATGTCTTCAAATCCAGTGAATGAAAAACTTAGACATGAAATTCCGAAACCTCAGGATGTTAAAGATATTTTGAAAGACATATTACTGAAAACAAACAATATACATGTAACGTTTTTATTTACTCCTTTTGGACACATATTATTGAACAAATTAGCTTTGAGCTTATGCAGCACAAATTCTTTAACAAGTGGATGGCAAGAGTTATCGCTTAAACTTAATTTGGAACCACTTTTACCAAAATGTGTGCAAAATTATAACATTTTGAAGCAAGATCCACTTTATCATATATTAGCTGCTTACACACAAGTAGAAGAAGGTACAATCGGTAAAGTTTATCAAGCTATTTACGATATACAAAGATATGATACTATTAACTACACTAAAAGTTACGTCAATGAATTTTGTGAAGCAATGTGTAAAAAATATGTTATACCTCAAGAAAAAATACTGAAACCAACAAAGATTCCAGATGTGCCTATTATATTTAAAAGTAAACAAAAGATTAGCCAAAAAATTAATATTTTTAGCACAATGTCTTCAAATCCAGTGAATGAGAAACTTAAAAATGAAATTCCGAAACCTCCGGAAGTTAAAGATATTTTAAAAGATATATTACTAAAAACAAACAATATACATGTATCGTTTTTATTTACACCTATTGGAGAACTATTATTGCACAAATTAGCTTTGTGCTTATGCAGCACAAATTCTTCATCAACTAATGGATGGCAAGACTTATCGCATGAACTAAATTTGGAACCACATTTACCAAAATGTATACAAAATTGCAACATTTTGAAGCAAGATCCACTTTATCATATATTACTTGCTTACACACAAAAAGACGAAGGTACAATCGGCAAAGTTTATCAAGCTATTTACGATATACAAAGATATGATATTATTACGTACACTGAAAGTTACGTCAATGAATTCTGTGCAGCAATGTGTAAAAAATATGTTATCCCTCAAGAAAAAATACTGAAATCAGAAAAGATTCCACATGTGCCTTTTATACTTCAAAGTTAATAAAATATCTTCCAAAATATTAATATATTTAGCATCATGTCTGTAAATCCAGTTAATGAAATTCTTGATGTTGAAGAAATATTGAAATATATATTATTAAAAATAAAGAATATACATGTATCATTTTTATTTACTCCTATTGGACGAAAATTATTGATGAAATTAGTTTTGAGCTTATAAAGCTCAAATTCTTTAAAATCTGGATGGGAGGACAACAAATCAACTTAATTTGGATCCACTTTTACCAAAATGTCTACAAAATTGCAATATTATGAACCAACAACTGTTTTACAATATTACTTGCTCACACAAAAATTGAAGAAGCTACAATCGGTAAAGGTTATCAAGCTGTATACGATATGCAGAGATATGATACTATTATCAATAATACAAACAGTTGTGTTAATGAGTTCTATGATGAAATGTGTAAAGAGGACATAATATTGAGACCATCAAGTATGCCAGCAGTGCCTATTTTACTACAAAGAGAATTGTCCGGTATTTTCATCTAATGTGAATTTGCAATATTTGTTAAAAATGTAGGAATTCTTTGATTGTTTATTCATTGTTTTCGTGCAATAAATTCTAATAAAATCACGTGATAGATTCATTCAGCAACAGCAGACTAGCGGTCAACTACTAAATATAACTAGACAAAACATTTCCTATCCCTCGTCACTGAATGTTTTGATTTCGGCTGGCCAGACAGAGAAACTAGAGATAGAGATATGTCTTGTTAGTCCGGGAGGCAGCGTTGCAGATGACCAGATCATTTCATCCCTCACGATTTTTATTGGAATTTTTTTTTCTCGGGCAATCATTTAAAGATCCAAGCGTCAGCTACTCCAGTGGGGGTGGAGTTGACTATGACGATATTGGAAACATGTCGAAAAAAAAATTTTTTTAAATCATTTTAATACTCTTGAAAATTTGTCAATCTGTAGTTTAAATAATATTAAACATAAAAATAATCGTCAGTTGCACTGAAAATGGGGGATTATACGTCAGCTACCCCTATAAACCGGAAATAAAAGTGGGGGTGTAAAATCATTTCATCCCTTACCAAATTTTTACAGCGTATTTATTATGTTATTGAAATGCTAAAAACAATAATCAGCTGCGCTTCCAATAGGGGAAAAACCGTCAGCTAGGGGTTATAGCTGTTTAGCGCGAATACAATTTCAGCGTTGTATAATTCAAAGAGCGGTCTGACTGACGATCTTACCCCCATTATATCATCAGCTGACTATCATTCTCAGTAAATATAGTCTCTAAACTATTAAACATAAAAATTTCGAATAGAATGAAATTTATTTAATCCAAATTTCGCGGTTTTCATTTTTTATACTTCCTTGTACATAGCAAAGGAAGTATTGCAATCGCGAAAAATTTTGGTTTTCAGATATCAGCGGAAATATCCATTTTGACCATCCCTGAATCCAGTTTGACTAATTTCGTCATGACGTCTGTACGTACGTACGTATTTTGCATAACTCAAAAACTGTAAGCCGTAAAAAATTGAAACATTGTATTTAGAACTGCTATAACATCTAGTTGTGCACCTCCCTTTTTGGTAATTACATAATTTCCAGAAGTGGTACTTTACTTGTAGCCTATAATAGATTTTAATGAAAAACTATTTTAAAATATATTTTGATTTTGAATTGCTAAAATGTTAATATTTTACAATTTTTAGGCAGTAAAACACATGTAATTAAAAATAATAACATTTTTGCAGTTAAAAATCAAAATAAGTCAAAACATTGGTCTTGTCAACATGACATTGTTCTTGTCAAAATGACATGCGCACACAAATCAGCCGATTCTAAGCACGTCAAGGTCCCTCGAGTCACGTGTTTGCTCGCGCTCTATAGGAATAAAATAATATATTTAATGAATTAGGACAGAAAATAAAAAAAATCTGGTGTGGCCAACACAATACCTCCCGCCATGTACCGCTCAAGGGGTAGCTGACGTATAATCCCCCATTTTCAGTGCAGCTGACGATTATTTTCATGTTTAATATTATTTAAACTACAGATTGACAAATTTTCAAGAGTATTGAAATGATTTAAACAAATTTTTTTTTCGACATGTTTCCAATGTCGTCATATCCAGCTCCACTCAGATGCAAACAGCTGACGCTTAGTTTGTTTAATAGATATATTCAAACTATCATTTAATACAAAAACTGTGAGGGATGAAAACACTGACAAAAATGCAACGCTGCCTCCCGGACTGTCTAGTTCGAGTATTTCTCACTAGAGGCCACGTAGAGCGTCAGTGTATTACAGTATAGTCTAGTGTTTAATTTGAACGTTGCTCACTAGAGGCCACGTAGAAGCATGTGTATTTTGTATTTGTTTTGTAGTTGTAGTGGTTTTGTTAGTGACACGTTGATTTTTCTTTAATATTAAACCTTATAAATTATTTAATGTTAACCACGAAATTTTAAATAAGAATACTTGCGCCTCTATACCTTATTCCATTTAAGCCATTCAGTATTGCGCAGCATAGGGAATAGTTTTGACCTCTCTGATTGGCTGAAATTGGAGACAAGTTTACCCAATGTAATTACGGCTACTTCAGATTTGCGCTGTTGCCAGTGGCATCTACCGAATGGCTTAAATGGAACAGAGCATAGTGAGCAATGTTCAAACTAGACACCGATACTCTATGTGGCCTCAGTGGTGACCTCTATTGAGTAATACTCGGACTAGAAATCAAAACAAACCAAATGAAGTTTTGTCTAGTTATATTTGGTCACTGCTAGCGATCATTGATCCATGTTCAGTAATTTTGTGATGAAATGTTCAGGGAATGCTTGAACGGTCACTGTTTTGTTTTGAAAAGTTGCATTGTTCAAGGACCCGCATTTCTGCCCAAAGAAATAATTGTTTTATTGTAGTTTCCTTAATTTTTCACACACTGAAATTCATAACTACTCAATGGAGTTTCTAATATTTTTTTTTTCGGAAATTTTCATATGTTTGTATTATAAATCTAAAATTTTGAGTTCTTTTTTATTTAATTTGAGCGAAATATGAATTTTTAAATATTTATAGAAATTTAGATTTTAGCGGATGTGACGTAGGAGGAGTTGATGACATTTAAGAAATATATAGAAATAGAATACTTGTAAATACACAAAAACTAACACGTACAAGACAATTGATATAAGAAAAACTACTGCCTGTTAACAGGACAATTATTTGTATAAAATTTGTTATAGAAATGTCTTCAGTCACTCGTATGTCAAAAACCACGTGATACCATTTTAGCGCCAAAATAAATTACAAGAAAACGTTGGGAAAAGTAAATTTGATTTTTTTACATTATTCTATTATTGTTTAGCATAATTCTCAATGGTATAACATTTTTTACCTTAAATTTTACTCCATTAGAATACCCATTGATGTAGTTAAATAAATGCTAAAATTAAAAAAAAAATCAAAACAAAATTTAGCAAAACACTGACCATTCGGTTATTTGTTCAATGAATGCAAAAGCGTATTGAATGCGCCCAATATCAACCTTGAAATATATCTGATTCATGTGACGCAAATTAAATTTTCTTGCATGTTTTCCTAGTTTGTTCGTCCGACTTTTTCGTCAATAAAAGGTTTGCAATTTATTGAAAAGTGAGTAATATTTACAAATAAGTTAATATTTTCAGCATCATGTTACCAAACCCAGTGAATGAGAAACTTAGAAATGAAATTCCGAAACCTCCGGATGTTAAAGATATTTTGAAAGATATATTACTGAAAACAAACAATATACATGTATCGTATTTATTTACACCTGTTGGACAAATATTATTGAACAAATTAGCTTTGTGCTTATACAGCAGAAATTCTTTATCAACTTCTGGATGGCAAGACTTATCGCATAAACTAAATTTGGAACCACTTTTACTAAATTGTGTACAAAATCACAACATTTTGAACCAAGATCCTGTTTATTATACATTAGTTGCTTACACACAAATAGAAGAAGGTACAATCGGTAAAGTTTATCAAGCTGTATACGATATGCAGAGATATGATACTATTATCAATACTAAGAGTTTTATTGATGAGTTCTATGACGAAATGTGTAAAGAGTATATTATACCGCAAGACATAATATTGAGACCATCAAGGTTGCCAGCAGTGCCTATTTTACTTCAAAGAGAATTGTAAACCATTTAGGTCCGGTATTTTCATCTAATGTAAATTTGTAATATTTGTTAAAAATGTAGTAATTCTTTGATTGTTTATTCATTGTTTTCGTGCAATAAATTCAAATAAAATCACGTGATGGATTCATTCAGCAACAGCAGAATAGCGGTCATTGATCCATGTTCATTAATTTTGTGATGAACTGTGTAGGGAATGCTTGAACGGTCACTGTTTTGTTTTGAAAGGTTACAATGTTCAAGGACCCGCATTTCTGCCCAAAGGATTTATTGTTTTATTGTAGGTTCCTTAATTTTTCTCACACTGAAATTCTTAACTACTTCATGGAGTTTCTAATCCTTTTTTTTTTTTTTTCGGAAATTTTCATATAAAGTATTATTCACAAAAGATGAGCATTCACGGTCAATGGATCTTTTCAATTTAAATAGATAGAAGATATGCGCAATGGCGATCTGCGCATAGTAAGAACAACTGAGATCTATGGCGTTTGTTACTAAAAAATTTTGATGTAAATTGTCAGATAACTTTAAAAAACCTTATCGAAACTGCTTTTTTTGAATTTAAAATGTCAAACGATACAAATTTTCACTGAGAATACAGGTATTTTAATGACTGCAATATTTTTGACGTTTCGTTTGACAGCCCAACTGGCAGTTGTTCGCGCCATTTTCTTACTATTTGCAGCGATAGAAAGAGAGCCGTTAAATTGAAAAGGTCCATTATGAGCCGTTTAGATATATTACGTGCAGATAACTTCACTGCATTTCGTGCCCATAGGCGTGCAACGCGAAATAATTATGGATACCTGTTAACTAAAAAAATAAATGTACTTTATTTGAAAATTTTGTTTTTTTAAATAATGCTCTTCTCAAATTTTTATGTTCTTCACCTAAGTTTTTGCATAAAACAGAAATATAGACTTGAAGTAAATCATAAAATAATAATTTTATTTGAATGTCAATGCTACTGGATAAACATTGGTACAGCAGAGGACAGTATAGTAGATTATTACATGTATGTAACTCTACGACATACTTCACTGCTATTTTTAGTGTGTTAGAAAGTAATGACGCTATTTACGTATATCTGTCACACCACAAATTAAATAGATATACGTCAAATAATTTTTCTCTTTTTAATACAAAATGTTGCTAAGCTACTGCTATAAAGTGCTGTGTATTCTTTCTTCGAACGAATGACCTTGAATAGTTATCTATCGTGAATAATAGTATGTATAGGAGTTGATGACATTTTAGAAATACATAGAAATAGAATACTTGTAAATACACAAAAACTAACACGAACAAGACAATTGATATAAGAAAAACAGCTGCCTGTTAACCACTGAACTATAGTTCAGTGCTGTTAACAGGACAGTTATTTGTATAAAATTTGTTATAGAAATGTCATCAGTCACTCGTATGTCACAAACCACGTGATATCTTTTTAGCGCCAAAATAAATTACAAGAAAACGTTAGAAAAAGTAATTTTGATTTTTTACATTATTGTATTATTGTTTTAATCCACAATGGTATAACATATCTTACCTTAAATTTTACTCCATTAGAATACCCATTGATGTTGCTAAATAATTGCAAAATTTTTAAAAAAATCAAAAAATTTAGCAAAACACTGACCGTTCGGTTATTTGTTCAATGAATTCAAAAGCGTATTGAATGCGCCCAATATCAACCTTGAAATATATCTGATTCATGTGACGCAAATCGCAAATTATATTTTCTTACGTGTTTTCCTGGTTTGTTTGTCCGACTTTTTCGTCAACAAAAGGTTTGCAATTTATTGAAAAGTGAGTAATATTTACAAATAAGTTAATATTTTCAGCATCATGTTACTAAATCCAGTGAATGAGAAACTTAGAAATGAAATTCCGAAACCTCCGGATGTTAAAGATATTTTAAAAGATATATTACTGAAAACAAATAATATACATGTATCGTTTTTATTTGCACCTGTTGGAGAACTATTATTGCACAAATTAGCTTTGTGCTTATGCAGCGCAAATTCTTCATCAACTACTGGATGGCAAGACTTATCGCATAAACTAAATTTGGAACCATTTTTACCAAAATGTGTTCAGCATTGTAATATTTTGACTCAAGATCCACTCTATCATATATTAGTTGCTTACACACAATTGGAAGAATGTACAATCGGTAAAGTTTATCAAGCTATTTACGATATACAAAGATATGATGCTATTACCTATACTGAAAGTTACGTCAATGAATTCTATAATGCAATGTGCAAAAAATATGTTATACCTCAAGAAAAAATACTGAAACCAGCAAGGATGCCAGATGTGCCTGTTATACTTAAAAATGAACAAAATCTCTCCCCTTCAAGAAAAATTTTAAGCCTTTCAGAAAAAATTGAAGATTTAAAATGCAAATCAGATGTACCCAGGATTAAAAAATATGATAAAATAACTGCAGAAGATGCATCCAGGAATAAAAAATATGATAAAATTGTGATGTTAACATACTGTGCAAGAGATGCAGAATTAGCCAAGATAATTGCAAGTGAATTTAGACAATACCGTAACGGTAAACGAATTGGAGTAATTATGTTAGAAGAACAACGAAATAAAGTATGCACAGAACGAGAAAAACTTATTTTGAAATTCTTTGCAAAAGCTGATTATATCGTACCAATTGTATCTTCAGGTTATTTAACTGAAATATCTGAAAAAAAGACGTTTTATAGTAATATCGATAACATGGACAATGACTACGTTCAATTTATTTACGATTTATTTGTAAATAATTATGTTGGACAGGGTTGTAAAAATAAAAAAGTTCGCTGTATTATACCAGATGAAGAATATTCTAAAGTAAAAAATCATTATGTTTTTAATAATCCCATATTTCGTACTTGGGTTTTATTTAATGAAATGAATGATTTCGCAGAAAAAATATTGTTAAATAAAATATAAATACATTTTTAACTTTACAAAAAAATAAAGAAATATATTTTCATAAAAAACAGACATGTTTGTTGTTAATTTTAAAATATACTGACCAGCAAAAAGAGATCCATACATTTAACGCAATCCAAATCACACCACATTTTTCTACATCATAAGATACCAAATAATAATTGTTTAAACATTTTTTCCGTATCTTTCATTCATAATAAAAATTAACAAAAAAAAAGTTTTAGCCTGTTAACTAAAAAACGAAAGACAATTGAAAATTTCTATGGCGGTTATCAATCTTGTCTCGAAAATTGACTAAGGAATGTGCAAACGGTTTTGCTTTATGGAACAAATTCAACGTATTACGTTTGATTATATTTAAGGGGATCCGATTGTTTTACCGGTCATAATATGATGTAAAAAATGATTTCATGCTAAATATTATGTCCAAGTAACTGCATATGGTCTAGTATCCAGTAATTCATTATTTCCTATACTGTCTTTTATCCAGTCAATCGTAATATGTTTAACACAATTTGGAAAATTATTTCGTACTTCTTTTTCTGTAACTATATCTTCATTATGAACAACATGTGTTGCCGTTTTTAATTGATCTTCATCTAATAACTCTCCATCACAAGCGATAAAATTTCGTAAAAGGGCTTCATTCGTTTCTTTGACTTCAGGTAGAGGCCACAGTTTAACGTTTGTAAATATTGACGGATATCGAATTTTGTGATTGTTATCAGTTTTAATTTTTTTGGTTGGTGGTTCTTCTTCTTTTCCATTTTCTTTTTTCAATTTCCTTTTTTCTGTTTTACTATCTTTCTTTTCATCCTCATCAGTTTCTTCTTTTGAATTTTCTTTTTCCAATTTCTTTTTTTCTGTTTTAATATCTTTCTTTTCATCCTCATCAGTTTCTTCTTTTGCATTTTCTTTTTTCAATTTCTTCTTTTCTGTTTTATCTTTCTTTTCATCCTCGTCAGTTTCTTCTTTTCCATTTTCTTTTTTCAATTTTCTTTTTTCTGATTTCTTATCTTTATTTTCATCCTCATCAGTTTCTTCTTTTGCATTTTCTTTTCTCAATTCCTTTTTTTCTGTTTTATCTTTCTTTTCATCCTCATCAGTTTCATCTTTTGAATTTTCTTTTTCCAATTTCTTTTTTTCTGTTTTAATATCTTTCTCTTCATCCTCATCTGTTTCTTCTTTTGCATTTTCTTTTTTCAATTTCTTTTTTTCTGTTTTAATATCTTTCTTTTCATCCTCATCAGTTTCTTCTTTTCCATTTTCTTTTTTCAATTTTCTTTTTTCTGGTTTCTTATCTTTATTTTCATCCTTTTCGATTTCTTCTTTTCTATTTTCTTTTTTCAATTTTCTTTTTTCTGGTTTATTATCTTTATTTTCATCTTCGATTTCTTCTTTTCCATTTTCTTTTTTCAATAATTTTCTTTTTTCTGTTTTCTTATCTTTATTTTCATCCTCGTCTGTTTCTTCTTTCTCATTTTCTTTTTTCAATTTTCTTTTTTCTGGTATCTTATCTTTATTTTCATCCTCTTCGATTTCTTCTTTTCCATTTTCTTTTTTCAATAATTTTCTTTTTTCTGTTTTCTTATCTTTATTTTCATCCTCATCTGTTTCTTCTTTCTCATTTTCTTTTTTCAGTGATTTTCTTTTTTCTGGTTTCTTATCTTCCTTCTCATCCTCATCTACTTCTTTTTTTTCTGTGAGATACTTTTTAATATCTGGTTTATTATCATCCTCATAGTCAGTTTTTAATAACGAACTGTAGTCAGTATTTTCTTTGGAATTTTTAAACAAAGTTTTTAATTCTTCTAAACTAGTAGCATTTTCCCAAGTTTTATCATTTCTAATTTTTGTTACTCTGGGGAAACGAATAGAAATTCCATTAGCTGTGTGAACTTCATGCTGGGTAAATTCTGCCCCGGTAATTTCCCATACTGGTTGTTTTTTTGGATCGCGAGCAACAAAATCTGGAACCATGGTTTTTGTACATTTTAACCATGATGGTACTTTGGATACTTCACAACTAATTTTAACCATATCTAGTTCGTTTTGAAGTTGTTCCAACGTTTTGTCATCGTGTCCAGTGTGAACTTTAGTTACGGTACAAAATTTTTGACTGTGTTTATCATAACAACCCATTAGAAATACTGACATCATGCCTCCTTTTTTACCTGTACCGTACCAGGCTCCTAGTACTATTAAATCAGCTGCATCCGCCATAGCTCCATCTAATAAATAATCTTTTTTAACTTTTAACCAATGTCTTTTACCCGGTTCGTAAATACTCATCAAATCTTTTAATACCAGTCCTTCGAGACCTAAGCTTAACACTTTTGCAATCATTGCAGCCAAGTCTTTAGGTCTGTTTATTTCTTCCATTTCAGAAAACATTATATGGTTTTTAATTTCAATCATATTATCTTTTAAAATTGCGCGTCGTTCTTTGATCGGTTTGTGTGTAAGTGATTCTCCGTTGTAATATATACAATCAAATACAAATAAACAGACATTTGCATCTTTAAATTCTTCTTTTTTGTGAACTCCGAGAGACCCAAAAGGTAAAGGTTTTCCAGTATTTGTATCGATAAGTAAAACTTCGCTATCAAGAATTAAATCTTTGGCATGAGGGAATGCTTGAGGAATATATTCTTTAAAATGATTTACTTTGTGAGGTAAAACTGGTTTTAAACTACGTGAAAAATATTTAAATTCAGAGCCGTGTTTGTGAACTTGTACTCGTTCACCATCATATTTAATTTCGCTGTACATTCCATTTGGGCATTTTTTCATTGCTTGTTCCACTGATTTACAAGCTTCTGCTAACATTGGTAACACAGGAGTCATTACTTTGACGGATACTTTCATATCCTTGTTTTTTTTACCAGAATTATCACTTGTATCGTCTAGAAATCGTTTGAGAACTAGAGTTAAATCGCGGGATGACTGAAATGCGCTATAGGCATCAGCATGAACCGCATCTAATACGTGTTTTGCGCCAGCATTCATTCTTAAATCGTGTTTTATTAATCGAATTATTATTTTTAGCTCATTTGAAGTGCATTTCTTCAACATTTTTTTGAAATGGCGCATTTGTTCCTCCTCTTTAGTTAAATTTGAAAGTTCTTCTAAAAAACTATCAACATCTTGAATAGTTAATAAACTTTTCTTTGTTGGTTTCACAGTATTGCTCTTATCAAAAAAATGTTGAATTGTTTCTCCTATATCGCCTTGCTCAAGATGTTCCATCATTTCTTCTCGATTTGTTTCAAAAATGCTGCTAAATAATTTTACCAGTTGTTTGCTTTTTAGATTATAAATTCGCTTAATTACACCTGGTATTAATAATCGAACCCAAAGTATTAAATCACCTTTAAAAGCTGTGCCATCCGAACCCTTTGTAAACATTTTATTCATGATTGAAGTTTTTTCTAAATAGCTACTTTCGTTTGTAACTTCTGCTACTAAACGGCGAAATTCTCTAAATAAATTATCTTTATGATCTTTATTATTTGTAATACTGCTAGTGCTTGTACTTTGAACTGAAGTATTGTCATCTTTTTTCGGAGTTTTCTGTTTAGTTTTGGGTTTGGGCTCGGATTTGGGTTGTGGTTTCTTTGGTGAATATTTAATTCCAAATTTTTTGGCAATTTTCTTTTCTGAATCTTCGATACATTTTTGCAGTTCTTCTTTATCATCTTCATCGAGATCATCCCAACCATCGATATCATCACTGTTTTCTATACGTTTGGTGGTTAGTCTTTGATTAAAAAATTGGTCGAATATACAATCCACATGATGCCATTGTTTCATTATACCACCTCCAAAGGGATTATAAAGCACTACTTTTGCTATTCTGAGTTCATTACCCAGACAATTTTGTTTACATTTTTTACATTTGGCTCTGCCTTGTTTAGCACGTTCTACGCAAAATGGTTTTTGGGTTTCTTTGTTTTCATCGTCTGATCCGTCTGACATTTTAGCTGTATAATGAAATAGATCATAAATATATGTAGTGTTTAATATGTAAAATATTATTCTTACATGTTGTTGAGTTGTAGTCAGCAAGCAGAAGTAGCGGTAAGGCGGTAACCGACCGTTGACAGTGTTTGTTTGTGTGATTGTGCGTAGTGTGTTTGTGGTGAATTAGGTTAAGTTGCTGTAAAAAAGTCTGCAAGAAGATTGCTCTGTGCATTTTCGATATATTTTTCATGATTATTGGTTCATAATAATATTTAAATATGAATTTTCGGCCTGCTGGATATTCCAGCGATGAGGAAGAAGATGAATTCGAACAATTTTCTTTTCACGGAGATACAAAGGTTTGGAATATTAATTTTCTGTATTTTGATCTAATTCAAATTAAATTCAGAGCGAAAGAGAGAAACGGGAAGAAATAGCTGCAGAAATATATAATGAAAGACTTGAAACAGAAAATACAACAGCCAACCGTTTATATAAAGCCGTAATAAAAGGAAATTTAGAGAAGATTAAAGAAGAATTAAAAAGTGGGTTCGATATTAACAGCCCTGTGTCATCTGATTGGACTGCTTTATTTCTGGCCACAACTCAATGCAATCCTGCAGTTGTTGAAGAGCTCCTTTCAAAGGGAGCAGACGTAAAATTAACCAGAGGTACTATTGTTTTAATTTGAAGAACTTATTTACAAGTAATATTTGGTTTTTAGATGGTTTTACACCACTAATGGCAGTTTGTAATTGCTTAAAAGATTCAGTTACAGTCAAAGACGTATTGTCAATTGTAAATTTATTATTAAAATATGATATAGATGTGAAAGCCAAAGATCGTAAACGTAAAACAGCATTTATGTATGCTTGTTCGCAAGGATTTATTGAAGTTGTTGAATTGTTGAGACCTTTCGTTGATTTGGAGGATAAAGACAATCAAGGATGGACGGTATGTGAAATTTTCAATTTTAAAACTAAGATTTTTATGTACGCTTTGGTTTTATATTTCAACCACTTCGGGAATATTAAAACATTTTAAAATTTCTAATTTTGTTGTACAATTATACCTTCTTCATAAATCCATGAACACAAATACATTTATTTAAGCATTTACTTTTACAAACATCGTACAAAAATTCGAAAAAAAAAAACACGTACAACAGATTCTATTCGAATAAAGTTATGTGTACAGGCTGTCTCATTTTTGATGTTTTTTTAAGGTATCTCGGGTAATATTAATGATAGATCAAAACTGTTTGCACATTCCAGGGTCAACTTTTCACAGGAATTTTCGGTCTTCTTTTGTTTCTGAGCTACAGGCAAAAACTCATTTTTCACTTTTTTAAAAAATATATCATGTTTAAAACAAAAGAATGTAGACTTGTTATAAATCATTGAAAAGCTTATAAAATATGCAAAAAACGAGACCATGTTCCCATTTAAAAAATTATAAGTTTGTGTTATATCTCTAGAATTATTAAGTTTTCAAAAAATCTAATAATTTTTCTGTAACTATCATAATAAATAAGATGATATATTTTCAAAATGAGCGAAAAACGAGTTTTGTCTAGCTCAGAAACAAAAGAAAATCGAAAATTCCTGTGGTGACTATTAAACTTTTCTCGAAAAGTTGAAACTGTTTTGCTTTATCTTTAATATTACCCGAGATACCTTACAAAAACATCGAAAATGAGACACCTGTACAGTCCGTGACCCCAAAGAAAGCTGGTGCGGTAACGGAAAGTATTCCATCAATCACCAACGTTTATAAGAGAAGTAGGGGACAGCTGGTCGATTGTAGTCTCGAAATAACGTCACTGTAAAATAGTGTTCATGCCACTGGTCTATTGTAGTTAAATACTAATCGACACAGTTCGTTTAACAAAAATAAATTGTTTGAAATAATATTTGGAGCAGCTGTTTTCATTCTCGTAAGATATTAATTCAAACAAAAATAGCATTTATGTTAAAGGAACAATAATCCTACACAGCAGGTGGAGGAACCATAATGCAAGTCTTCTTTTCAACAGAGCGGCGCAAATAATGGTGGTTGGAATCCTGATATTAAGCAAATAGAAAGCGATATACTGCTTTGTCATAATTACGATGTTTATAGTTTTATTTCTGGGCCAAACAGTCAATTTTTCTGACTAATGAAATATTTCTAATCGTAGTATCGCTTTACAGAAATTCTGATATCATTTAACATTTCTCGGAACTCGAACCGATTTTCTTTGGTGTCACGGACTGTACTGCAGGTGTCAGTTTGTAAAAATTTCTACATCACAGTCCAGAAATTTACCTACATCTTCAGTATTTAAAGTAATAAATTTATTTTAGGCCTTGTTTTATGCAGTCAACGAAAACGAGGTGGATATAGCCGACTATTTAGTTAAAGAGGGTGCAAATGTTGACCATATTGATGTAAGAAATAACAACGTTACATATTATGCTACGTTGAATGACTTCACAGGTATATTAGATGTTTTGCCAAAGAGTGATTTTGATATTGGTCCAGATGATTTCACAAATAACGGTTATGATTATGAATCTGTATTCGAATTATTACATGATGATGAAAGGTAACTACAAGAAATTAAATTTAAATGCTTTATTTCAAGCTGGAAACTATGTTTTAGGCCAGATTTTAAACCAGATATTGCTCCTTTATTGTTCGGCATGAAATGTCAAAATTTTATACCGATTATCAGCAATACAGATATTGATTTATCTAAATTTTTAACATTAAATGAAGATCAGTTGAAAGATTTAGGAGTATCTTTACAATTTCAAAGAAATAGAATATTACAAGGATTATACAATTTTCATAAACATACTTGGAAGAAAAAATCTATCCCATTCATTCCATTAAATGAAACTTTTACGTTAGTATTCATTACTAATAATTATTTACTTTTATTATTTTTTAAATTTGTAGGACTCATGATGTATTTGTGACAATAGTCAATTCTATAAAACATTTAATAGTTTTAGAATCAACTATTAAATATTTAAAGCAAAATTTCGATTTGAGCGATACGAACATAAAAAGAAACATTATAAGTACGAAAATTTTTATGTGCCTACGAAAAATTAATCGTGTTAAACTGACTATTGATTCTCTACAGAAGAGAGCTTTGCAGGTAAGTAAATAAATAAAATATTATTTCATTATACAATAATGATCAATTTTTATAGTACGATTTGTTGTATCCTGGACCAGCAGATTTAATAACAAATAAAACTCGTGTCAGAAAAAATAAATTAAATAAAAAACTAGCTATAATATTTACTGGTATTGCAGCCATTGCTCTCTTTAGACATATAAAAAATCATGTAGTGTGGTCTACAGAAATGTTCTTATTTTAATTAATTATTTACATGTTATTTTATTAGATCTGATAATAAAATTGGACACCAGACCGATTTAGATTTAATATTTTCATTGATTAAAATAATAAATAAATATACAATTAGATATTTAATGACAATAAAGGTATTTTCTAATTTTTTATTTTTAATAGTGGATACGAAAAAATGAGTTCTCAGATTTTTTCCCTCAATAGTATATTAAGATAAAATTACACAGTTACGTCAAAATTAAATATTTAGTTATTTGTTAAACTAAAGAGGAAAGCGCTTCTTTTTCCATTCGAGTTAGTTTTCTCACAAACGAGAGTGTAAAAAGTACTTTCCGTTCATATTAGACACAATTTTTTTTAACGACATGCACAGAAATCTCATCTTTTCACGAAATAGTGAGGAAATTTTTTTTTTTTTAATCGGCATGAAAATCCTCATTTCCGGACTAATTTGAGTCTTAAAAGTAAGATTCCATGACTAGTCATGAAAATTTTATTTTTACTCTCCACTGTCTATAGGAACAAACACAAATAACAGGAATACCTAACAACACAACGCGTCAATTTTTTATAATAATAAAATTAGTCACTTTGTTTACTTGTCATGACAACGTTTTCTAAAATTTGTCACAGCTCTGATGATTTATGCAAACCTAATTTTTTTCTATAATTTTAAGCTTCTATAATGGGGTATTCCGGTGATATGGAAATAATGCAAAATAATAACTTTTTACTATAGTTTACATCTTCATAAAGTAGGAAAATATAATAAAACATGTTTAATAAAAACTTTTCATTCATAATTTAATGTTAGAAAATTGGAATTTTTCCAGCTCTAGAAACGTCCTTGAAATTTGTGACGTGAAACTGATAATTTGTTGCTCATTTCACGGTAGATATTTACGTTTAGAATCATAGATGGTGCCAGTAGTTAGCACGCGCGTATTTTTCTTGTTTGACATTTCGTCCACTTTATTTGCAGCAATTCTCGAACAAAACATACCTTCCGCTTTTAACATTACGTATTTCTGCACTCACGTATTGTGAGTTATGGAGAAAATAATCATTTACCATGGCAGAATCCACAACAGGTAAATTAACAGAATCAGTCTTTGTATAATCAGGTTCCATAATTATGAAATATTACTCGTATTTTTACCACAAACACAGGACAAAGACTGTAATACACGCTGCTGCTGAAACCATGTGTAAAAAAGCAAATGGCTGTCATGAATATGTGGATTTAGACACTGAAGTTTGTTGCAGATGTCACTATCGATTTGACGTCACAAGCGCGCCAATGATAAGAAAATTTGAATTGCGATGAAATTTTTAAAAATTCATATCTCAAGTGATGTATCCATTTTTTACCTCAAAATTAGATATTCAGAGTCCTACTGGTATGTACTAATGAAAAAAAATATTTTTAAAAAATGTCGGAATACCCCATTGCCGATTTAAAAAAAAATAGAATACATCACGCGTCATAAAAATGTCTTTGCTTAACTCGGAGGCTTTGAAGAAATGTTCGGACGCTGCGCATCCTCGCATTCTTCAAACAAGCCTCCTCATCTGCAATGAAACATTTTCATGACTTGTAATATACTATTCCTGCTCTAAAATAGAAAATATAGTAAATAAATATAAATCTGCTTTATTTAGAGCGCGAGCAGACACGTGACTCGAGGGACCTTGACGTGCTTAGAATCAGCTGATTTGTGTGCGCATGTCATTTTGACAAGAACAATGTCATGTTGACAAGACCAATGTTTTGACTTATTTTCATTTTTAACTGCTCTAAAGTGTTATTACTTTTAAATACATGTGTTTTACTGGCGAAAAATTGTAAAATATTAACATTTTAGCAAATCAAAATAAGTCAAAACATTGGTCTTGTCAAATTCACAATGTTCTTGTCAAAATGACATGCGCACACAAAACAGCTGATCCCGAGCAAGTCAAGGTCGCTCGAGTCACGTGTCTGCTCGCGCCCTATTCGCAATCGTAGATAAATTTTCCCCTCTAGTGGCGCAAATCGGTACTACGGAATTAGTAATTACTGATTAAATATTTAAACTTATCGCCGTCCTATAAATAAGTTTTTAAACTCGGTTTGTATACACAGTGAACGAAAGTCAGGGAATAATGTGAACTGTCATATGTCAAACCAATCATATGGCGGCCATCTTGTTTCGAAAATCAGCGTCTCTATCGTTAATTTCGATTGCCAATAGAGATTTCGGTAATGATGATGCCATATTTGTACCGTGCGAGTGCGTGGAAAATGACCCCTAATTAAAATTCGAAATATATGTCGGGGGCCAGTTCCTCCGATTCGCGACCAGACACTGGCACGTGGCCACGAAACCCCATAGTAGTTATATATTTTCCTCTCTAGAGAGGGAAACTAATTTTCCTCAATATTTCGTGAAAAGAAAGTTTTCTGTGCATGTCATAAAAAAGTTATTATTTATGATCCACCCCGAAATGTAGTTGATGCCATATTCAAATAGAAACAAAATGTTCATTTTATACTTTTATTGTTTATAAATAATTTACAAAAACTGTTATATTTTCATTATATTTCATTTCCTTAAAACTACGTGACAATTGCAATTCTTTAGCGAATAATACATGTGACCAACATTTCCATTTAAAGCACAGATATTGTGTAATTATCACAATGCATTCGATTTCAAACGACAAATAGCTTGCCGCAGAATTGGACATGTATAACTTTCAACAACAAAATAATAATTCAGTGAAATAAACAAAAGGGTATAATGATATAGATGAGTCAATCTAAGAACAGTGAGTTTGTGAATGCGTGTTATCCCTTCATTTGTGAGCGATAGGGATCATTGTTTCTCCAGCACCAAGAGCCGGAAGAGGAGCTTCGACAGTCAAGACGCCATCTTTGCTCAAGGAGCTCTTGATGGTTTCGGGATTGGTGCCCTTAGGAAGAAGGAATTCACGATTGTATTCCCTGTAAACTGATTTGCTTTCTGTCTTTTCTTCATGCTTGGCGTGGACCTACAGTAAACAAAAATATCTTTAAGTATCTTATTTATAATTTGTCGTAAAACAAAAACAGTTACGCAATATGTAAAAGTCACGTATAAAGGTGAACAAATATTGATAAATTAATACAATCAATAAATGGATTCGGTTAAAGAATTTTTTTTTACTTTTTATGTTACATAATAAAGTATTTGCGTCACGAATGCATGTAAACAAAGAAAAATAGAAAAGAATTTCTAAAATCCGGTCAACAAAATTATGCAACTTATTTTTCAAATATATCGAAATATCTGAGGAGATTATTGGGCGCCAATCTGCTTGCATCTGCTCATAATCACTCACCAATAATTTGTTATCCACAGTCTTAACAACAATTTCTTCTGGGGCGTATTGGCTGACGTCGAAACGAAGTTTCAAGCATTTGTTGCTGCTACCGTCTTCTTGGATGAGGGGTGAGTTTAAGTCATCAAGCCAAGTGTTGACTTCCGGTCGAGCAGCAGCCAAGTCGCTGCATGTACTGTTTTGTGATGTAGTAGTCGTGCTGAAATACGAAAAAGATTATCAAAACACTGATGACAATACCGTAAAATTTTCAACAGTAAATAGTAATGAATTGTTAAATACATCTAAAAATATTGTCAATGATATAGCGAAACTGAAAATACTTTTTGACCAGTGCTGAATTTTTCTATATTCTCTCGCATTATCAAGCAAATAAGAGAAAAATAGCTGATGATTTGTGTAACTCCATCCATATCTGCTAAAGAAGAAACATGCGGATGAAACCTAGCATGCCATGGCATTCATAACTTCGCTATTCCAATGCTGATAAAATGTTGTTTTGGTGTACTCCGTTAGCATCCACGAATTACAACAATCGATTTTGATGTTGTAAGAATAACTTTACCTGGTCGTTTTTCTGGTGATAGTCTCGCCAGTCGACGACCCATAATTGTAAGACATGCAAAGGTTAAAATACAGATTATTATCGCTAGTATAGCGTGTCGAGTGTCACTACTTTGGCTGGCACGACTTGGATAATGTAAATCTATTTCATCCAATAATGTACATTTTCCCGGAAAATAGAATAATGCCACAATATAATTAACTTTTTTTGCATTATCAAAGATATTTTCATGTTTAACCAACAAGGAAAAAACATGAATAATAAGTAGTTTTTTTTTGTAGAAAATATGTCCAACAAATGTGCGCAATGCAATGTGAAAATAAAAGAAGGAAATAATCCACATTCTCAATGCCGGTTGCCGGCTGGCATATTTCTGATGGTGACATCATCGTGCTAAGCACAGTAACGAACTCAAAATGGAAACCATTCTTGTGAGCGTTTCAAGAATGTTTATCCACTTATCTTACGATAAGATTTCTAACAATAGAAGCATCCGGTGAAAAATTTCACCGGTTCTATAAAGAATATATTACGTAAAATACCGACGTCTGTCTTTTCAATTGCTTAATCCATGTCAAGATATTGGTAGGCGGTTACACTTCATCTAAAAATCATTGACCCTTTTTCGAATGAACAATCATATCCATATAAGGACCGTCTGTCGAAAACTCGCCTTGGAATGAATTATTCTCAACACGTATAAAGTAAATAAGAGCATATCTTTTTGAAATTGTTTCATTAAAAGTCAAATTGATCGTAAATGTATATGTTAATGAAGAGAATTAATGTGTTGTGTTATATTTAGACTATTTTGGCACTAGATCAAAAATAATAGCATCAATGCCAGTTATTTTTTAAATGGAAGATTCGGGAATATTATATTACAAAGTAACAAAGATGCATCAAAACAATGATTAATAATTATATAATTTCAAGGATATCGAAATTATATGACAAATACAAATAGGAGTTGCAATTTGTCACCTGTTCAAACAACAAATATTTGTTTGAAGAGAAATAATTATAAATTGTATAATAAAATATCTTTAAAAAACGTGAGAAAAAATAGGTTTTTATTCATAGCATTTGACCCTACAGTAATTTTATGTAAATCACTTGAATATATGTTTAAAAATACTTTTCTAAAAATACCGCTTGTAGGCGAATTGATAATAAATTTTCCGTTTCCTGTTTCAACGCTTCTATCATTAAAATTCTTTGATACTACAATAATGAATGCAACAATAAAGCGGAAATGAAACGTTTATGATAAATCGATGACAAACTTCAAAGTCGTAGTAAGTGAATTTACGTTTTAGTTCTATCGATCTTGTTCTGCGTTTTAGAATTGTAAAGTGGTCAACCAGCTTACCTTGATGTACTTTTGAAGAAGTTGTTGGATTCTCGGTTCATTAGCTCAGATCGGAATTTGCTCATTTCTTCTTCCATTTTTCTCATTTCGGCGTCAAATCTTTCTCTGATGTTGCTGAATTCTGTGTCGATGACGCTGAAATCTCCCAGTTTGATGGGGATGTTTCTCTTGATGCTGTCAGCCATTTTGGTGCACTGTCACTTGCAAATTCACTTCACTAATTTAAAAAGTAAACAATATATGAACTATAAGTCGGTCACTACACACGGTTTGTCTCGGTGCTCTTGATCGTTTGGTAACTGCCGGTAAAGTCGTCGTTTTAAATAGAACGCTCATGACAGAATGCGCGCATGCGCTTTGCTCCGCTACCTACGTTGTTTTACGAACGGTGTCATACAGAATACATGCGTCGGTGTGTACTACGTGAGACGTAGAATAATCCAGAAGAAATCATTCGTCTTCGTTGTATTCATTGAACAATTGTTTTTTGGTTCTACGACAAATGAGTGGGATAGTACTGATTCATTTTTGATATTGGTCCTTTTTTAAACCTAACATCTCATACAAAGATCTAAATATGTCGGCATTTTCATAAGATGATTCATTATTAAAGAGTTTTTCTCGCTTTTCTCGTTACGTATCTTCATGTACGTATATACACTGTGTAGGTAATAAATATGCCCTTAATTGTGGATATTGAAAAACTAACGTCAAAAGGTGTACACACTGTACAGCAATTGTTTGATAACAAATGTGTAGCCTTTTCTTTTCTCATGACAAACAAAAAACATTACAAACGTTAAAACAACATTACGCACAATTTTATGTTTGTTTTAATATTAAAATAAACATTCGAAATATTTTATTTGGCTAGCTGTCTCTTTAACACTTGTTTAACATCGAAAATATTAGATATTTTGGTCGCTTGGCGCCCCTAACTTTGTATACCTTACACTCCTTACAGCTACTAGATAATACATAGCTGACTCGTCCGCCATATTGGAGCCAAAATGAACGCAGTAAATTATGAAATAAAAGTGCATCTTTTATAAGTTTATTGTTCTATCTATTTTTCGTAATTAATGCTGCAATTCTGAACAAATCTGTAACTCTTACAGATCTGTAAATAATGAACAAAATCGCAACGAAGGCTGCTACCCTTGTGTATAATTTTATAATAATCAAAAATTTAAAATAATAAAACAAGAAAAAATAAGGTTCGTTAAGATTTTTGAGGTTAGAGAAAAATATATGTATTGCATAAGTACCTGTAAAATTGAGCTAATCATTTCTCAATTTGGAGCAGAAGAACCCTTCATTGTGGATAATGGGCCCGTCCAACTTTTTTTGATTTTTTTATATGTTACGAAGAATTTAAAAATAGAAATTCCGTATTTTTTGTTTTCTTAAAATTACGCTTAATAACACCTAAAATAATTATTAAAGTTTTGGCGCGAAAGTTCTGACGTTAGCGTCACCCCGTCATAAGTAGAGAGAACCGACATACGTTACCATTAATACGGCAATATAGAATAAACGTTGCGTGAATAAAAATACGTATCCATTACAAACAGTGGTCAAAAATCTTTAGAGCTAATGGTAATAAAGTAGGCCAGATAGTTATTATATCATTTCAAAATTAATATTTGTGTGATTTACTTACATGAATAGGTACACTTAGGAGTAGTGTTAAATATTAATTTCTGTAAAACGTCGATAGTACATATTATACATAAATAAAAATCAGGTAAATAAAATTAATAATTTTTGCTCGTTTTCATAAACAAGTTAAGTATTCGCTTTAATTAATGTGACTTTAAGGCTTTCTTTATTATAATATTGAAGTTTTCATACTCACCAAGTGCCATTATTATAATTTAAAAAAGTATTTAAACTATTTTCTATTTATAATTAAATAAAACGAAGACAGTATTGATTACAATAATCAAAGCATAGTTCATAATAAAAAGTAATCCAACATTAACATTACTATTTACTAAAAGATTACAACAATGACAAGTATTTAGATTACAATAATTAAAACAAAAATTATAATATAAATTTATTTAATAAGTGAATTTTCATTTAATTTTAATTAAAAATTACACGGATATATTAAATGTGTTTGTTAGAGTATGTGTAAAGCCAATCGCGAATTTATGAGCAAAATATGCGTGGTCCACTTTATAGTGACATTTTCACAGGGAAACTGGACTATTGTAATGACGCTGACGTCACAACATGGCGACCAATTTACGCTAAAAACTTGAAATACATTACTATAGGTATAAAAGCAATTTTTATTTCGTTTTTATTTATTTATATTCAAAATTCATATGCGACATGTAATCTTTAAAAATTCAAAGACTTGGGCGGGCCCATTTCTTTGATTATTAATACTGCAACATAGATAATGAATGATTGAAGTGGCTCCAAAATGGCGGACGAGTCAGCTGTAATTTATCTAGTAGCTATAGTATACCTTTTGACGTCATAGGGTCAAATGATTTGTTTCAAATAGTTCTTTTAACATTTAGGCCCGGTATCTCTGTCTGTTAATTGTCAGTTTAAAAAAATAGCATCGATATTATAGTATAATTTGTGCAAAATACACATTAGGACTTTATTTCACAAATGTTTTAATAAATAAATTTTATTGTAAATGCCAAATTTTTGAAACTACTTTATATGTTCATTTTGTATAATTGCTTCAAATGAAAGAATGTACAATAGTACAATTTAATCATAATTTTACGATTTCCTGTGCACTGTATTATTGCTTTTCTTGGGAAATAATAGTTAATTTAAATTTTAGTACGTCAAAATGAAGCATTCAAATCCAAACAAAAGTGTTTTTTACGAAACAACTTCTTTCATTAATATTTTTATCCATTTCGTTAATTATGCACATAGATGTAAATAAAAAGATTTTAGTACTTGTTACACAGTCCTGTGGTCATAAACTTTACTCATCTTTACATTTCAATCTCGTTCGGAATTTGACCATATCTAAAATATTAAACATTTGTGCATAGAATGTTCACGAATTTATATATTTTTTAGCATTTATTCCTTTGAATTAAATACTTCATTTAAAAAATAAATAATATAATTAGTGTATTTTTAGTAATGTTTTCAATCATTTTTACCTCTCGCTGCCCTTGGTAAGGGAGGTATAGGGATCGTGCTAAAAATCGTATATCGAGATTTTGCTAAATGAGCACGTTTTAAGGTCCTTAGTATCCAATTTTAACATTTTCACGATGTCTGTGTATATGTGTGTGTGGATCCTTTACTCTAACTCAAATACTATCATAAAATTTTGAAACCTTGTATTTCTAACTTTTTCTGTAATGGAAAGAGCCCATTAGATTTTGGTGTAAATCGGATAAACGGAAATGGCACTTTACTAGAAGCTCAAAATAGTTTTTCTTCGAAAAATACCTTTAAATGTTATTTTTCGAGATTAACGTTATTATAAAAATTAAAGATTATTAAATTTTCTACAGATTTGCATTAATACTTTTTCTATATATTTTATGCATAAATTATCTATAAATTTAATCCCGGAGCCTACGCTTTAAACAAGCAAATATCCTTGGTTACACATTTCGTATGTAAATGACAGATAAATGTTACTGTCAAAGAACTAATCATTTCAAATTAATAACAGTAATGTTTTAAAAAGAAAACAGTAAATAGAACCCTAGTTATATGGAATGGATTTTAATACAGTTTTCGCAATAACTAAATATGTAAGTATATATATTTAAGTTAATAAAAAATAAATAGCGGGAGGTTTGGTGTTGGCCACATCAGATTTTTACCTTCCGTCACCTTTAGGTAAGGAAGGTATTGTCTTTGGTCAAAAAATTCGGTAGTGAGTTTTTGATGAATAAGCACGTTTTAGGGTCCCTAGAATACGATTTTACTATTTTTACGATGATGTCTGTATGTGTGTGTGTGTGTGTATGTATGTGTGTCTGTGTGTGTGTATGTGTGTGTGTGTGTAACAAAATTTTCGTCTGCGATAACTCTTATACTACAATTCTGAAAATTATAATTCTTTCGTATTTCTCTTCGTTACATCCATGTGAAGAGCTGATTAGATTTTGGTTAGAATTGGACAACCGGAAGTACCCTCATTTGAAGATTTTAACAGTTTTTCTTGAAAAAACTATGTTAAATATCATTTTTTCACATTTAATGTTATTATAAATATTAAGGAATATTTTATTCTCTATACGATTTGACTGCATTTTATACTTAATATTAAATGGATATAGAGTTAATAAATCATAAAGAAATTAAATTTCATGAAGTAGCCATAGCTATGAAAACAGCTACTATATTAAGAAAATTTTGATTGAAAGTTGTCAGTGTCAAGTGAAATTGACATAGTGTGTCATAATTTTACTGGAAATATAGGATCTTTTGATATAAATTGTATGGAATTTGCATAAAATATATGCAACTGCCGGAAGGTAAAGTACAAGAAATATAATCTTTAGCAATAAGGAACTTTCTGTATGAAATTTGTACAAAATACATAGAACTGACGGAAGGTAATGTGCTGGCCACATCAGATTTTTTTAAAATAATTGAACATTTCAATGTCTCAATGTTCTTTTCGAACGTAAATGATATTATACGTCAAGGAAGTAAATTCTTTCTCTGATATGTTAGGTCAGTACTATTCCTCAATATTTGAAATATTTTATATGTGAGTCACAGCAACAGTAATAGAAGCCCCTCTTCTCGTATTGATTAAAAGACGCGTGTACTATGTGCCATCCTCCAAGGTTAGGACAGGAAACTTTATGTGCATTTGGACTACTTTATTGCATCTGCACCTGCCCCATTTACGTCCGGAAGATTATGTCTCCTGAGTAAAAATCCTTTTCCTTTTAGTCTTTATATTATTTAGTTGGATAGTTATGAATTGTCTTATCAGGTAGTAAAATAGAAATATATTTTAAACAAGTAATAAAGTGCAAATAAATTTTACTTAAGCTATAATAATAATATTAATTTTATGTTTCTTTGGTATACATATAAATATACAGGTGTTTTTCAACTTCGGGTAAAAACTTTAAGTGCATACAGTACTGATCAAAATTAATAAAAAAGGCTTGATTAACATGGGCCCGATCTTCAATAGTTTCCGAGATATAAGGCAGTGAACAATTAGTTTTTACGGGGTTTACCTGTGCTTATCTCAAAAGAGGTCAAGTTAGGTGTGCTTTTGTTTTGTTTAATTGTATTAAGTTAAATGTTGCGGCGACCTTGGCCTATATTTAATTTTCAAATAACTTCGTCACTATTAGAAATTGAGAAAAATGTTAAAATTATTTTGTTACCTTCCGTCACCATTACGTAAGGAAGGTATTGTCTTTGGTCAAAAAATTCGATGATGAGTTTTCAATGAATAAGCACGTTTTAGGGTCCCTAGAATACGATTTTATTTTTTTACGATGATGTCTGTATGGATGGATGTATGTATGTATGATGTTATGTATGTATGTATGTATGTGTGTGTGACGATTCTTTCGGATCGCATAACTCCGATACCACCATTCCAAAAATTATATTTTTTTCGTATTTCTCTTCTATACACCCAAATGAAGAGCTGATTAGATTTTGGTTATAATTGGTCGACCGGAAGTACCCTAACTTGAAGATTTAGACAGTTTTTCTTGAAAAAACGCTGTTAAATACCATTTTTCATATTTAATGTTTTTACAAATATTAAAAAATATTTTATTCTCTATACGATTTGATTGCATTTTATACTTTATATTCAATGGATATAGAGTTAAAAAATTATAAAGAAATTAAATTTCATAAAACAGCCAGCTTTGCTATAAACATGGAAACATCTACTATATTAAGAAAATTCTGATTGACAAATGTCAGTGTCAAGTGCAATTGACATAGTATGTTTGTGTTATAATTTTACTGGAAATATAGTAACTTTCTGTATGGAATTTGTACAAAATACATAGAACTGACTTAAGGTAATATACTAGAAATATTGAATCTTTTGCAAGAAACTTTCTGTCTGGAATTTGTGCAAAGTACATAGAACTGACGGAAGGTAATGTGCTGGCCACATCAGATTTTTTTTATAGTCTTTTATTGACATAGACAAAATTTCGTTCGATCACTATCTTCGTCAGTTTTTCTTCGATTTTAATAGAAAATGGCCACTTTCTTGGAAACAGTTGAAGATCAAATCTATGTTGATTAAGCTTTTTTATTCATTTTGATCAGTACAAAATGCCCTTAAAGTTTCTATCCGAAGTTGGAAAACACCCTGTATAATTGTAATACTAATGATAATATTAATTCTATTTATGATGTGTATACTTAATAATAACCTTGCTATGATTTAATGCGGTATTTTTCTGAGAAAATTATGAAATGCAAAATAAGTATAATTTATTTCATCTTTACCGCAAAACAAATTTAAAATTAGTTCACATTACATATAAAGTTTCCAGATGAATTAAATTTAGTATAAAATAATACATATTCCACTTAAAGGAAAAAGATTCTTTTTTATCAATTTGCTGTAATTTTTTTTTTTTTTTTAAATAGAAATACCTATGCACCAACAAGGCTTAAATTTTAAGTGACACAAATAGAAAATTGCAAAACGAAATTTTGACAGCAATACATAATTCGTTTGACATTTCATTTCGATGCAATATTGTCTCTTTAAGGACCATTAATTATTTATCAGCAAAACAGTTAAATATTTTGTTGTAGCGAAAAATTAACTGTTAATAAATCAAATCAGTGGTGCTATGGAATAATAAACAAATGCTTAATTTGTTTATTATTCCATGGCACCATTGATTTGATTATTAACTATGTCAATATCAATTCCTTGACAACATTACCATAGCAACAACTCATAATGCCCTTGGGTGTTATTTGTTATATAACAACCCTGAAAGCAGGGTTGTTATGATGATAATAATAATATACCAGTCAGACATTACAATAATTAAGTTATCAAGGACAATAATGCCTAAATCAACCTTGTACTTTTCGAGGGCCTCTGACCCGAGGTGTGTACTTTTACTTTTAAGGCATTATTGCCCGTTTAACTGCTGTGGTGCCTTCAACGTTTAATGTCCGACTATAATTTTTTAATATTCTACGGATTACGGATCAGAAAGTTTTAATAAAATTTACGAAGTAGGTAAGTAATGGTTGCTTCTGCTTGTTTTTACTCTCCGTCACCTTTAGGTAAGGAAGGTATTGTCTGGTCAAAAAATTCGGTGGTGAGTTTTTGATGAATAAGGGTCCCTAGAATACGATTTTACTATTTTTACGATGATGTGTGTGTGTGTGTGTGTGTGCGTGCGTGCATGCGTGTGTGTGTGTGTGTCCGTGTGTGACAAAATTTTCTAATGCGATAACTCTAATAAGTAATACAATTCCAAAAATTAAATTCTTTCGTATTTCTCTTCGCTACATCCATGTGAACAGCTGATTAGATTTTGGTTAGAATTGGTCAACCGGAAGTATCCTCATTTGAAGATTTGAACAGTTTTTCTTGAAAAAACGATGTAAATATCATTTTTTCACATTTAATGTTATTATAAATATTAAAGGACATTTTATTCTTTATACGATTTGAATGCATTTTATACTTCATATTAAATGGATATAGAGTAAAAAAATTATAACGAAATTAAATATCATATATTAGCCAGCTATGCTATAACTCTGCAAACAGCTGCTATATTAAGAAAATTCTGATTGAAAGGTGTTAGTCTCAAGTGCAGTTGACAGTATGGTTGTGTTATAATTTTACTGGAAATATAGAATCTTTTGCTTTCTGTATGGAATTTGTATAAAATATATACAACTGCCTTAAGGTAATGTGCAAGAAATATAATCTTTTGCAAGGAAATTTCTGTATGACATTTATACGAAATACATAGAACTGACGGAAGGTAATGTGCTGGCTACATCAGATTTTTTAGGTTTTATCTCAGAATCAATATCAATTCCTTGACAAGACCATAGCAACAACTCACAATGCCCTTGGGCGTTATTTTTTATATAACAACCCTGAAAGCAGGGTTGTTATGATAATAATAATAATAATAATAATAATAATAATAATAATAATAATAATAATAATAATAATAATAATAATAATAATAATAATATACCAGTCGGACATTAATACTTAAACATTATCATTGGTTCGTAGAACGTTTTTATATAAAATTAATATTTTTTGGCACTTAGATCGTTATAGTAGTTTGTGAATGCGTTCAAAATATCCTTATTTCAGTTTTCATTAAATTTGTGATGCTTCAAAATTGCTACAAAAATTAAATTTTTGCAAACATTTAAGGCGTGTTTCATAAAATAGCTTCCATAATTTAAAGTTTGCGTTACAAGCTGAACAAATATGTTAAGGTAGGCTCAACAAGTATGTACATACATGTAAAGAGCAAAACAAATGAAAAAATTATGAGTGGTTTATTCATTAGCATGTCACGAAGTCAGAACAAGGTCATATATCCAGTAGGCGGTGATAATACCGCAAGTTGTTGGTACAGAGGTGCGAGAGTAACCATTCTGCATAGAGTCAACCGATTCAAGTCGACTGTGACCATATTTAGACATTCACTGTTGCTGAAGGTTCTCCAGATGGAGAAAGAGCAGTCATTAAACTTTTCAAGCACCTCATATTTCATGATTTATACGAGTCATCTCAGTAAATGTTCTCCATCTTTCTTATTGTCTTGTCAGTTACAAATTGAATTAAATTTTGTAGAATACAATGAACCCCTTTTCAGTAAAGTTTGCATGCTATACAAATGTAAAGTGATAAATCTTTTACAGAATATACAAACCACAGAACATGGTCAAAAGTCGCAAAAAATCTAAGGTAAACCCCTTAAAACTTTTTCATATTTTGGACTACGTTTATTATTTTCTGGGGTTTTTAGTTTTCGTTTAATAAAATCTGAATCAGTGGTTAAAAAAATCTGGTGTGGCCAACACAATACCTCCCGCCATTTACTCTAATTTTGATTGTTTCTTAAAATATAGTCTAATCTAATCCAAGTAACTATCATTTTTTAAACCCCTCAACAGGATTAAATCCCAATTACAGAGTGGGTTCACATTCACACGCATCCATGCCTTAGTGGGATTCGAACCCAGAGCCGTTGCTCTAACCATTGAACCACCGGAGCTATAATAAAATGAAGATTAAATTTTAAATACCGGGATAGAATAGAATTCACTAATCCAAAAATTAGGATCAGCTTAAACATTTTTGTGAATCGTTAATTTTTATTAATTTAAACACATACCTACATATTTACTTACGCTGGAAACTGTATTGAATTCCTTTTCTATTGTTCTATTTACTTATTTCTTTTTAAAACGTTACTAATATTATTTTGAAATGATTAGCTCTTTGATAGTGACATTTATCTGTCAGTTCCATACATTTGAATATGTGCGTTTTGTTTGTTTAAAGCTTAGGATCTGGGATTTAAATTACAGATAATTTTATAAATTTATCCATAAAATATATAGAAAAAGTATTAATTCAAATCTATAGAAAATTTATTAATCTTTAATTTTTATAATAACATTAATCCCAAAAAAATAACATTTAAAGATAGTTTTCGAAGAAAAACTATTTTGAGCTTCCAGTAAAGTGCTATTTCCGGTTATCCGATTTTCACCAAAATCTAACGGGCTCTTTCCATTACAGAAAAAGTTCGAAATACAAATAAGGTTTCAAAATTTTCTGAATGATAGTATTTGAGTTAGAGTGTAGGATCCACACATACACAGACATCATCGTGCAAATGTTAAAATTGGATTCTAGGGACCTTCATACGTGGTCATTTACCAAAATCTCGATATGCAATTTTTAGTACGATTCCTATAGCTCCCTTACCAAGGGTAGCGGGAGGTAAAAATCCCAAGGGTTAAAATAGCTAAGAACAAAATTATTATTTGTTAATGTTAACCACTTTCATGTATGTTTATTATAATGATAAATAGTTCATAAAAGAACTGTGACATTGGTGTCAAAATAAAAAATATCTTTTTTATTTTTGGCACTATAAAGTGTGTATAAATATCATAAAGTTTTTAAATTTATGGAACTACTTTAAATGCATTACATTTAAAAGAAAATAATAAATATCTTTTCACAGTTTTACCAAAGAAAAATCAATAATGCGAGTACATACATTATTTATTGATTAAATGTCCTATATTTTCTCTTGAATAAATAATTAATTAAATGGATGAATTCTTACCAAAAATAGAAAATAAAAATAATGAATGATGATAGATTCTAGAACTCTAGAAAAAGAATTTCTAGATAAAGTGGCAAAATAATACTAATTGGATTAATCATTACAATTAAAATAAGCAGGCTTCCGCGAAATCGTCATCCCAGCGCGGGTGTTTCTAAATGATGATTCACGTCTCGGTTGATTGTTGATTTCGAACTATATTTAGATAGAAGATTCATATATTGTTGTCATTTTTGTAGGATTCGCGCCAAAATAGCAAGTAAAGCCGGTCGTACACGTCACAGGTATTTACATGAGGTTTTGGAAGGCTCGCTTCGATATCGGGCCAATTCAGACGCGACCGATAAATGCACAAGATGGTTTACTTTGGACTTCTTTCTTCTTTCGTTGCTAATTTTAACAAAGATATTTTTAACCGATGCCAATATTTTTCGAGGCTATTGTTTATCGAGCGTAAACTTACTTTTGATTGGCGATTTTATATAAAATAGAAATGGGGTTACTTATAAATCTGTTAGTGTGGTTTTCATAAGAAATTTAAAAAAATGTTTTTTTCCAATTGATTTTCAAAGAAAACTAACAAATATTTTTATTTTTAGATTAGGACTGAATAAACTATTTCAAGAAATAAAAAAAATAACTTTTCATTATAGCATAATTGAAATTTGAAATAAATGAGATGACAGATTTTTTTTTCAACAGGTTTTACCTAATGTCAGTTTGCTTGAGTGATTTTGCTTAAAAGCAAAACGAATGAGTGCTTAAATTAAAAGTTTATCTGAGAAAATCAGAGAGTTCGTGTGGTATTTGGTGAGATAAATTCCAAGGACAATGCAAAATAAAACAATTTAATTATTATTATTTTATTTATAAACTTAAAATATTAATTGTCACACTGACAGTTATAAATAATAATTGTTTATTTACTTGGTATCGGAAATTTATTGGGGTAACGAAGTTTTATCAGTATAATACTGTTCCCATTGGTTGAATTTTCAAGTGTTTTGCATCATGATTGGTTAAAAACTAGTCATTGGAATTTATCATAACAACCCTGCTTTCAGGGTTGTTATATACCAAAAACGCATAAGGGTATGTTATGAGTTGTTGCTATGGTAATGTTGTCAATAAATTGATATTGGCTGCGTTCTGCACGGCACAGCGCTGGCAGCGCTGAGCACCGAAGTTTACCGAATACAGTTGCTGGACCAATCGTATTCGTTCATTCATTACGTTCGGCAAACTTCGGCACTCAGCGCTGCCAGCGCTGTGCCATGCTGAACGCAGCCAATGATACTGGGATAAAGCCTAAAAACATGCAAAAGCATTGATAGCCTACCTACTCCGTAAACTTTATTAACACTTTCTGATCCGTAATTCGTTGAATATTAAAAAATTATAGAAAAATAAATAAATAAATATATCATTACGGCTTATGACCCATTGCTGGGTGTGCCAATCTGCTTTGTACACAGATATCGGTAATGATGAAATATTTGCACCGTGCGGGCGCTTACCAGCCGTCACCTCACGGGCACTCATAGCTGGCGTGGAGAGTGCACCACAGGGGTCAATTTTGTGCCATTTAAAATTGGAAATATTCGGCGTCGGTCGGGATCGAACCCGGTTTTCCAGATTCGCGACCAGACACTCAGGCACGCGGCCACGAGACCCCTAAAAAAACAAAATTATAGTCGTACGTTAAACGTTGAACGCACCACGGGAGTTAAACGGACAATAATGTCTTCGGTCAACGTACACAGCTCGGGCCAGAGGCCCTCGAAAAGTACACTGTTGACCTCAGGCGTTATTGTCCTTATAACACCCTTGATACGTTAATTATTATAACCTAACCTAACGTGCAATTTTATATGTAATTCTATACCTTGTTCCATTTAAGCCATTCATTATTGCAGAGCATAGGGAATAGTTTTGACATCTCTGATTGGCTGAAATTAGAGACAAGAGACAAGTTTACCCAATGTAATTTCGGCTACTTCAGATTTGCGCTGTTGCCAGTGCATACGCATTTATTATTTTATCGCCCAGATGTCTGATGTCTGACGCACACTTGGTTATGGTTATCGGTCAGTTGACCATCGCCCTATGCTACATAGGACAAAGTAATATATTGATTCTTTCAATGGATAAATCTGGAAATGGTATACCCAAAAATGGGATGATATATTCATTTATTTTATTTTTTATAATGACAAAATTAAATAAATATTATTCACGAAAGATGACTATTCGAGGTCATGTATGAGTCGTCTGATACAATATTACTTGCAGATAACTTCATTGCATGTCATACCCATAGGCGTACAACGCGAAATATTTCTCATTATGTATGTAAATTCTGTCCTTCAACACGTCTCAACATTTTAACTGAAAAAACTAAATGTATTCTATTTTGAAAAGTTTGTTTCTTTTTACATAATGCTTTTCTTAAAGTGTTATCTTCTTCACCCACGGTTTTGCATAAAACAAAAATATAGACTTGACGTAAACCATAAAATAATAATTTGATTTGCATGTCAACGTCACTGGATAAACATTAGTACAGAGGGCAGTATAGTAGATAATTGCATGTCTGTAACTCTACGATATACGTCACTGCTATTCTTAGTATGTTAGAAAGTAATGACACTATTTACGTACAACTGTCATACTACATAAATTAAATAGATATACGTCAAATAATCTTTCTCTTTCTAATATAAAATGTTGCTAAGCTACTGCTATAAAATGCTGTGTATTCTTTATTCGAACAAATGACCTTGAATAGTCATCTTTCGTGGATAATAGTATATGTGTTTAATTATCTTTTATTACTGTCGACTAATCCCTATGAAATTTGAACAAACTATACTCTCTACGAGTATCTATAGGAAATAATTTCCTTGTTTTATCTTATCTATATTTACATTCTTCTCATAGTATAATTAATAATTAAATCTGTTCACTGTAAACAGTAATTATTTCCTTGTAGATTATATACATTATGACGTATTGGTGCCACTATAATCTTGATAATAAATTGTTTAGAGCTAAAACTGCATTTCTGTTGCATACTTCTAAGTGAATTGTAGGTCAACCTTCCGTACTGGTACTGCCTATTATTAATAAATTATAAATATACTGCTGCTATATATCATAAACAGTTTTAAGAAAAGATATACTGTAAATTAAGACAGATACTAATGGATGGGAATTTATTTCACCTGACTAGACTAATTGTAGTTACTATTAAATATAATTGCAGCCTTTTAACATTAATATGTTAATGTTTTAATAAGAAAATTGTGTGAACTTATTTTACAAAGTGAAAAAAATAAAAGATACATGAAATGGGAATGTATATTGTCATAAAGATACCAGTATCGTTGTTAATTATATTTTCAAAAAGTGTATTGAACATTAGTGCTCATAATTTTTTTATTGCTGTAACAACTGAAGTTTAATCTGTGTTTTAAAATGCTATTTTGAATTAATTAGACACTATATAAACATTAATAAAAAAATAACTTTATAAACATTTAAAAATATAAAATAATAAATTTAATTTTTATTGATCATTGCGACAATAATCTTTTCTAATAAAAAATTAGACAAAAACTCTTGGTGTAATTGTAGTTACTCGTAAATAAAATTAATTTTTTGTCCAACTTACCCAAAAAGTGACCTTTTTCGTGCCTGTTTTGCGTGCGAAAAGTAGTTCATTTGTTAACAGTTCGACAAGCCGTGCGCAAAGTAAAAGAACCGTGCACACGCCTTGTTCGCACTGTTAAGAAATGAACTACAAGCAAAACAGACACTCAAAAGGTCACATTTTGGGCAAGTTGGACAAAAAATATCGTATGTATCACGTGCGCAAAGCGATTAGCGAATGCAAGCCTCGGACCGCTCGGCTCGTGCTGCACCTTGCCTCGCGAAAATCGCTTACTTTGCGCACTTCTTGTTACACAATATACTATTTTCTGTGATCGATAAAAAACAGACCAACGCTCTTTATAGGCCGTTGTTAATAGTACAGGTCCACAAAGTAGGTACTTTGCAGACCAGTGTATTATTTCCCTTAGTTACCTTCATTACATTTCTTTTATTAATTATAATTAAAAATCGATTAATCTTCCTGATCGTAGAAAAAATGTTGTAGACCTCAACTAGGTGCAGCCCTCGCTACTCACGGGCAGCAATCTCTAGCCTCGGTCTACAAAGAGCTACTTTCAACCCTTGGTATACAACTATTTTAAATTTAAACCATATTGTGATGTGAAGGATGCCGCATCATCAGTGAAGTCAAGGCAATTCACTGAAGTTGAGACAGACTGTAGACCAATTTCATTTTTACTTATTTTAATTCCACAAAGTTGATGGCTTTCTCAATTCAAACTAATAATTCTTTTCTTGCTTTCCTGCATTAAAATAAATAAACATTGTTATCAACAGTTCTATACATACTGATAATAATTTCACTCATGCAAAATGTGTATGTGGTTTCTATTGAAACCTTGGAGAAGAATAGAATTGTACGAAATACTCAGGTATGAAATTTTTGCATGAACCCATTTAAATACTGGACTAGGAAAGCATAAAAAATTATTACTATGTCTGGCTGAAAATAGATGGCCGTCTAGGGTAACTGAATATCAAAACAGGGGTGAGTGTAAAATATTTTAAACATTTTTCGTTTATGTTGATTATAACAAAATATTTTGATTTTTAAACTATTTAGTTTGGCAATTCTATGAAGTAGGATTATTTTTAATTACCTCTAACAGTAATTCCGGCTCGAGAGTTGCTTACGCCTGAGACGACCGAATTAGAATTTGCGGTATTAGATTTTTTAAATACATCCCTGAATCCTATTCCTAAGGTTATTATCAATGCCTCCTGGTATTGAGTACAATTCTAATCTTCTGTAACGGAATACATAAGTGATAGTTTCCTTTCAAATCAAATATAGAGAAATGTTTTCAAAAGAAATCACATCTACTAAATCTAAACGTCAACTTTCATTCGCTAGTCCTACTATAAAATGTCATCAATTTCGTGTATGTGTAGAATTTGATGAAACAGAATAGTCTAGTCGGGTAAACACGATTAGTTTTCCAAAGCCACAGCATAGAGTCCCCGTAGCTTGAGTCCTATTTCTGTCTGCTGGTGATGGGTCAGGGGGCAAGGAGGAGAGGGCAACAGCTGCGTCTGCCACGCGTCACGAAAATAGCCCCGGCTCTGGGATGGGATCTTACAGCCAGCAGACTCCACGTAACGGTATCGGTGCCATACACCAAGAGAATGTGGTTTATTTCTATGTTCTTGTATGTTACGTGTTAGGCGTGATTTACATTATTCATTGAACTTCACCCATGGGCAAACTACTATAGAAATGAAACAATTTTTTTTATTAAACTCTGCGATAAATTTGATAATACAGATATAAAATAACTAAAATATAGGTTCTTTTTAGTGTAGGTACATTTACATTTTGACAGTGCAGTAATGAGCGGTCATTGTTAAAGCAAGCATAACATCTTGGAATAGTATATTGTGTTATTAGGAATAAAAGTGATACTTTGTGTGGCGAGCATGGAAGTTTGCACGACGAGCGAAGCGAGTCGGACAATTGCATGCGAGGCACACAAAGACACTTTTAAACGCACTACTTTTCTTTTTATTCGCTAATTCTATGTAGTTTCTATGGTTATTTATTTATTTTATTTCTACGCCGCCGGCATGTGATTTTTTTATGGGGATATCTCAAGGCAGAGGTTTATAAACACCGCCCTACAACCTTGCTTCAGCTGAAGAATTTTATTCGGCATGAAATAGCCCGAATGTTGCAACGTGTAGAGAGGAGCTTCAGAAATCGGTTGCATCAGTGCGTAAAGAACGGTGGTCACCACCTTCAAGATGTTTTGTTTAAAACTGCATGATTTAAAACTTGAAATGATGTTCTTTCATTATCCAAAAATATTTTTTATATTTTGCGTTCATAATGAAGTCATTACGATACGCAATTGCGTATCGTAATGACCTTCATTTCGATACGCAATTTTTTGTTTTAGACGGTTGGTACTAGATGACGTTTCTTTAACCCATTTTTACCTAATTTAATTTTAGTTAATTGACAATTCATTTTAATAATATGTCGAAATTATTATTATTATTTTTTATTTAGGGAAGATTATTTACATGAAAATGTACAAATGGTTACAAATATAATCACAAATTGAGTAAGTAAATGTTATTGTAGAAGGCGCAAAATATAAAAAATAGTATAAAGAACTCATTTTAGAAGACTTTCTTTGACACTTGTTAATTTGACGCGTGCGAAAAAAACATGTCTTTAATATACTATTTTCTACAGTCTATATACTAGGTAATTTACGCTCTTTTTTGTTAATACAAAATGTCACTTTGGCGCTCATGCGCGACAAAGTAGAAAAAACGCTCGCTGTCCAAATTTCTAACTATACAATGGTGAGACATGTCATTTTGTCTACATTCTTAATGGAAATGTTTAGTCAGGAACTAATGACACTGCAGTTACACATTTACGACCTACACAAGTCAATCTGACATATTATAACTGCTCTGTCGGTATATTACATAACCAAACAAAGTTTCACACTGCTGTGAAAATAAAGTAGGGCCTTCATTTACAAAAAAACGAAGGTATAAAATGCTTAGATTAGATTTAAGCTATAGGTTAAAAAGAATAGAAAATAACGATAAATTAAAATTAATTATAAAATAAATTGTGTCAACAGTTGCACTGCCACCTGCAAAAGTTTGGCGTGAACGCTCCCAATGGACATCCACTTTTTCACTGCACTTGTTTAATGTACTTGAAACAAATACATTTTTGTTATGGTGGAGGACTCCATTGTGGCGACTATAGAAAAAACTTGTATGTGTTTCGAGCGCAAATGAACATTGTCGATTTCGAGAGAATGCCGCGCTCCTGCGTCGCGCGTCAACAACCTCTCAATCAACAATGTCCCATTTTGCGCTCTTAATACACAAAGAGCTATTTCCAGTCAGCAATACTTTTTTTTATTCGTCTTCAAAAAAGGAAATTTCTAGGCTCCACTCTGTATATTAAGGCCGCGAAATCTCACTTTAATGTTCCGAGAAAAAAATTGTCGTGGCGCTAAAGGTTTTCGCGGACAAGTTGTACACGGTATTTCCTGTGCAACCGTAAAGAATATTATCAATATCTAACCAGCTCTTCATATGGAAGTAAAAACATAGCATACAAAAAATGGTAATTTTTGGATTTGTAGTAAAAATTGTCAAAAATTGTTATATAAAGAAATGTGGGAGTTTATGAATCCTTTATAAATAAATAAGTTAAAATACATAAATAAATTTGTTAACATCGCTTGTTATGTTTATGATCTCTAAAAATCTTTTATGGTTACACTTTGATACATTTTTAGTTCCACAGTCTATAAACTTTAATTTAACACAAGCGGAACAAGACACTAGTTCAATATCATAAATTTTAAATTAAAACATAAAAGTACTTTTACCATTATTAAAGTGAATTATGAACTTCTTTCATTTGTTATTTACTTTTATTTGTTGTATTCTTCGAATAAAAGAGCAAATATTTACTGGTCTTTACACAAGACAAATTTCGAAATGAAAGTTTTTGCTTGATGTAAAACTGAATATTAATTTTTGTTTATTTAGATATGTAGTGAATAGGATATATGGCATATCAAATGAAATGAACATATGTATGTTCTAAATTATAATAGAAAGTTGGTTGATATATGTATGTATGTAAATGAATGTAGGTATTACTAAATTTGACATATATTCATAATCATAACAGATATGTAATCTACGTTAATTGTGATTTATTGTTACCATTTGTTGGGTTACATCTTTCTTTTATCCGTAACTAAATATAAAAGGCTCCTTGCAGGACATAAGCGATAATATTGTACCAGAACATTATATAAGGCTTGTGGGTATATTTTCTAGTAGAATTAAAGCTGTTTATTACTAATAAAAACCATAGGCGCCGACTTTTGGATTTCGTGTGGGGGATGAAAAGTGGCAACAAAAAATACCAAATAAAAACTTTAATTATATATATATATATATATATATATATATATATATATATATATATATATTTATTATTATTTTTATTATCAATATTATATTATATTTATAAAAAATAAATGAATATTATTAAACTGTACAAGTTTACATGATTTATAATTGGAAATGTATTTAAATTATTAAGTTTAATGCAAAATATTTATATTCAAATAAAAACTGTTTGAGAATTGCACTACTGGACTGATAGCCACGCCTCCGCTATTTGAATGTCTCTACTTCCATGCCCCTAACTGGGTATTCGTTATATATTTATAGGCCGTCTTTGAGTCGCCAATCAAAATAATATATATATATATATATATATATATATATATATATATATATATATATATATATATATATATATATATATATATATATATATATTTATAGATTTCATATGAGTGACGAGCTGCTATAACAAAAATCCCCTTATTTCCGAAGTATTTCAAATATGTCGTTTAATATCTTAAAAAAAATAAAAAAAAAATATCATCACGGCTTATTACCCATTGCTGGGTGTGCCAATCTGCTTTGTACACAGATATCGGTAAAGATGATATATTTGTACCGTGCGGGCGCTTACCAGGCGTCACCTCACGGGCACTCATTGCTGGCGTGGAGAGTGCACCACAGGGGTCAATTTTGTGCCATTTAAAATTGGAAATATTTGGCGTCGGTCGGGATCGAACCCGGTTCCCCAGATTCGCGACCTGACACTCAGGCACGCGGCCACGAGACCCCATGGGGTTTAATTTCTTTATTAATATTTATTATTAAGCATATACTTTCAATATTTTTTCTTAATTTCTCTTAAATCAATTGCGCTGTAGTATGCATGTTGAAAATTTATTTCTCAGTAGTCTAGAAAATCTACCATAATTTTTACTAAAATCTGATCATTTCCGACAGTACTGCACTGGTGGCAGTACTATTTGCTAGTCCGAACGCGTTACTTACATAGTATTTTACTTAATACAATATGACTAGTTGGAAACTTTATAAAATAAATAGAGTAGGTATAGTATTGTATAAGTAATTGATGTTAAAAATATTTCAAAATGAGTTTTTCTGTTGGGCAGAACCTCTTCAGATTTTTTCGCGTGGGGGCGGAACCCCATCAGATTTTTCCGAGCTCCGAAGCCCCCACGTAGTTGGCGCCTATGATAAAAACAAAGCCAGCCGAACTATTATGAACCGACAGTTGGACCACATTCTTTGTTAATTTTTGCTGTTTTTCTAAGTTTAAAGTCTGTATTTGAAAGTAGTCAAATTAATTTTGTACAAATATATCAGGATTTGGTTAGATTTTATAATTTATTAATGCCATTACTTGATGATAAAAACAAAAAACCTTGATATTTTCTTACAATAATACTAAGAACTTTAGTACCGCAATGCTAATATATTTTTCATGTCGAAAATAAACGCTAAAAATAGAAATTCATCATTACTTACGATTGTATTTTAAATTTTATGACAAAGTTCATCAATTTATGTATTTATTCCTGCCAATGATGTAAAACAAAACCTCAAGATGACAAAATAAATCACATAATAAATTACCGCAAAAAATAATCTCTTTAAAAAAGAAAAATTGTGAAGGATCAAACAGAAATATGATATTATGGTTAAGTATATTTTTGTTTACAAAAAAAGTTTGGCGCATAGAAAATCATTATTAAAACATTTCACGTTTGTAATTAAGTAAAGAATAAACACAGGTGTGGCAAATAGGTTACAATACTTAGTACTTTGTACACAAAACATGTCTACCTGTATGTAATGATGAGTAACGTAACACGTAACAGGTGAGATCGGAAGTTGACATTTGTACGGTGTTTGTAAAATAGCTATTTCAATATTCATTGAAAGTTATCGCTAATAATAACAAATTAATGAACAACTTGGATATCTACAGATTACAAAGAAATAAATAATATAATTTGTGATACTTAAAAAAAAACTTGACCTAGCCATTATAATAAGATAAAAATTTATAATTTGGCGATGATTCACAAATAAATTATTTACAACTGCTGCATTAGTTGGCAACTAACATTAAAATAAATATTTAATCATTTGTTTAAAGTTTTTATTTTCATTTTTTATTAATTGACAAATTTACTGGTACAAAAACAATTTTATATATACATCAACAACTTGATAATTGGCAAATAAAGTAACTTTATGCAAACAAATTGCAAATATAATGTTACTTTATTACATACTTTTTCTACCAAATAAATTATCAGTTTATATTGCCATTAAATAAGATCTGCATGTCGTCACATTTTGACGTAATTTTACGCGTAGCTACATCACAATAAGTTTGTCTTATTTTGGTCATGACAAGAAATGTAGTTTGAATAATGTATTCAACAATCTACATTACTATTTACGGATGTACGAAAATATGTGGGACGACCAATGACTTTGTTATAAACATTTAAAAAATAAGTTAAAGAACAGCCCACATAAAATAATTTTATTAATGGGATATAGACAACTTCAAAATTAATTGTACGAAACTTTAAATTATATGATAATGTAATATTAGTAGATATTACCATTTGCAGCCCGAGTCACAAAAAAGATTAAGTTAATCCTTATTTTTGGATTAGCGAATTTTACTCTAATTTTGACAGTTTATTTCTTAAAATATAGTCTAATCTAATCCAAGTAACTACCTTTTTTTAAACCCATCAACAGAATTAAATCCCAATTACAGAGTGGGTTCACATTCACACACATCCATGTCTTAGTGGGATTCGAACCCAGAGCCCCGAGGGTACTCATGACATGAGGCGTTGCTCTAACCATTGAGCCACCGGAGCTATAATAAAATGAAGATCAAATTTTAAATACGATATAGAATAGAATTCACTAAGCCAAAAATGAGGATTAGCTTAAACATTTTTGTGAATCGTTAATTTTTATTAATCTAAATACATACCTACATATTTACTTATGCTGGAAACTGTATTGAAATCCTTTTCTATTGTTCTATTTACTTTTTTTTTAAACATTACTAATATTATTTTGCAATGATTAGTTCTTTGATAGTGACATTTATCTGTCAGTTACATACATTTGAATAACTGCATTTTGTTTGTTTAAAGCGTAGGCTCTGGGATTTAAATTATAAATTTATCCATAAAATATATAGAAAAATTATTAATGCAAATCTATAAAAAATTTAATAATCTTTAATTTTTATAATAACATTAATCTCGTAAAAATAACATTTAAAGGTATTTTTCGTAGAAAAACTATTTTGAGCTTCTAGTAAAGTGCCATTTCCGGTTATCCGATTTTCACCAAAATCTAATGGGCTCTTTCCATTACAGAAAAAGTTCGAAATACAAGGTTTTAAAATTTTTTGAATGATAGTATTTGAGTAAGAGAGGAGGATCCACACATACATACACACACACATACACAGACATCATCGAGAAAATGTTCAAATTGAATTATAGGGACCTTTACCAAAATCTTGTTATGCGATTTTTAGCAGGATCCCTATACCTCCCTTACCAAGGGTAGCGAGAGGTAAAAACGAGACACTTAAAAACATCAACATAATTTTCAGATTTCGGATATTAGATATGTGGAAATTATATTAAACTACGAACTGCGACCTGTCTGGTTTGTTAACAATCTAAAGTGAAATATGAAATTACACTTTTTACTAAGTAAAAAAATGAATATTCCATGTACATAATAATGCAAACCAAATTATACCACCACGTTCTTCTACATAAGATACCGAATAAAAATTGTTTGTTGTAAGCGAGATACGAGGTATTTTCAAAATTAACAAAAAACAAGTTTTAGCATGTAACTCAAAAACAAAAGACAATTGAAAATTTCTATCGCGACTTTCAATTTTTTTCAAAAAATTGATTAATGATGCTCAAACGGTTTTGCTTGGAACAAATACAACGCATTTACTATGGATTGAAGGTGTATCAAATGCTAAAATATTTGTAGCCTGAAAATGATTTATTGTAAATACAAATATGTAAAGATGGTTGCGTGGTATTCCAAATTCAATTTATACGTAAAATATAGTTCATTTTGCAGTGCATAGTTATTTTTACTGTTAATATTGATAAATAGATGTTTACCACAGTAAAAAATGACATATGCAAATTGTATAAATGGATTTTCTTTCAAATCTCGCGCTGTACAACTCACCTTGAAATACAGAAAATATATTTACCGATAAAACCACAGTGACTGTGACAAAATGGGAATTTGCAATGGCAGTTCTTAAAGATTTCAACACAGTAAATAACATAAGAAAATTGAATGGAAACTTTTCGAATTTGTCCATTACAAACAACAATAGTTTCGCAATGTCGACGGATAGTGAAGATATGGATCCTCTACAATATGAACTCAAGAACATTCAAAATGTTATCCACTTCACTCGTCAAAATATCGACGCTTTAAATGCGAAGTTTGCGGATTGTCAACATCCCCCGTCCATGTACCTGTCGGAATATCAGGAATTAACTTCGAAATTGCATGAATTTGAAGTGGAGGAACATAAGTTGATTGAACAAATCAGCAATGGAAGAGATAGCCCAGAAGAAAGTATCTCCTGTCATTCTGAATGTGATGTTCGACAACAAAAGTATGCTTATTGTTATTCATTTGTTTCTGTTTGTTGTTGTTTCTTGTACACTTCTATTGTAACATATTTGTATCCTGTAGGTCAAGAATATTCCTCCGTGCTCATTTACCGAATCAACAAAGAACAAGTGTGCAAGTTCGTGAAGGGTTAACATTAAGAGAAGCTCTTTCAAAAGCTCTAAAACTAAGAAATTTGGTCTGCGAAGTATGTTGTGTGTATAGAAATAATACCGAAATCCCAATACCGTGGGATACAGATATCAGTACGTTGGATTGTGAAGAAATTACTGTGAAAATATTGGATAAATTTCCGACGCCTACTAGTATATCACATAATTTCGTTCGTAAAACATTTTTTTCTCTTGTGTTTTGCGAATGTTGCCGAAGATTATTGTTCCAAGGTTTTCATTGTCGTACTTGTGGATATAAATTTCATCAAAGATGTGCTACTGGCGTTCCTGCTCTTTGCCATCAGGTAAGAATTGATAAGAAAAACTTTTCATAGAAGTAAAAAAAATATAGTTTTCTATTACCGGCATCAAATAAATTTTACTACGCTAACAAATTTTAAATAATCGCATAAATGAAACCTGTGCGGCCAAAACAAACAAAAGAAAAAACAAGTACTAGGATCATGCAGAAATATTGAGAATAAGACACATGGTTCATATTTTTTAGAATTTTATTTTAAATATGTTCTAAGTAGTTTTCTTCAACAATAACTCAATACCATTTTTTCTTCCATTTCTTACAATCTTCAAACCAAGCTTCTTTTGGAATGCTTTCAATTTCTTCGTCAGCAGAAAATCTTTTACATAGTATTTTGTTTAAGTATAAAAAATGGCCAAAAGTTGCACATTGCAAAATCAGATCAGTCTGGCGGGTGTTCTTTTAATTTTGTTTTTCGGTAAAAACTGAAGTGTTAATTCCACATATTCAGTCACATCTTAAAAAAAAAAAAATAATGAATTAAAAACTTTAAAATTATACTTTGTTCCATCTTACCAATTCAGCATTGTAGAGATGAGGGCATTGTTTTCAACTCAATTTCAGCCAATTAAAGAAGTTTACGCAATGTAATTTCAAACTAGTATAAGTTTACATGACTTGTGATAAGCAGATAGATAATACTTTATATTTCAAACCTACTGACTATAATAGACAAAGTTTCGATGACATTAAGCTACCTTTTTTAATTACAGCTACTTAAAACGCGCTGATGTGAGCGCCATCTGCTGAACAAAGTATACGCCGCGAAAAACACGTGATTCGAGTCACTTTGAAGTGCTTGGAATCAGCTGAATTGTGTGCGCTTTCATGTGTTTTACTGCCTGAAAATTGTAAAATAATAACCTTAGCAGTTCAAAATCAAAATAAGTTAAAACACAAATCAAAGTGGCATATTTCTAAAGTGAGATGCGCACACAAATCAGCTGATTCAAAGCACTTCAAGGTCGCACGCAAGGAGGATCGTCGCACGTGTCACGTGTCTGTTCGCGGCCTATAAAAATTAGAATCCAAAATTTGTTTTTCACGGCCTACCTGATGTTCTTATTTTCAATAATTCTATACCTTTAGGCCCGGTTTCATACAAAAAATTAATTTATGATTTAATTTTACTTTCAAAGTAAATTTAATTGTGTGAACAAATTAGAATCAGTTTCCATATTCTTATAAAATTAAATTCTTTGCTGGCAAAAAATCGCATTGCATTTGTTTAATTTTTTAAATTTACTTTCGAAGTAAAATTTAATTATAGAATAGTTTTTTATGAGACCGAGCTTTACAATTTCAGTAACTTCAATAGGAGATGCCACCATTTTTTAAATATAATTTCATCTGAACGTATAAGCAAAACTAAGACTGTCGGTGAAAATCCGGTGAAAAAATTCCTATTAATAAGCGAGTTATAGTCCTCCGAAATTTGAAAATATAGATGTGACGTCACAAATACAAGTTTTTATATCAAACTATTTTCTTCGTGGACCTAAATGTTCTTGAAATATATGCTATTTCTAAATTATATTTATAAAAAATAAATTAATATTATTATACTGTAGAAGTGTACATGATGTATTTAAATTAAGTTTAATGCAAAATATTTATATTCAAATAAAAACTGTTTGAGAATTGCACTACTGGACTGATTAGCCACGTCTCCGCTATTTGAATTTCTCTACTTTCATTGGTAGTAGGCTCCGTTCCGAACTGGGTATTCGTTATATATTTATACGCCGTCTTTGAGTCGCCAATCAAAATTATATATATGGATTTCATATGAGTGACGAGCTGTTATAACAAAAATTCCCTTATTTCCGAAGTATTTCAATTATGTCGTTTTATTTCTTTATTAATATTTATTATTAAGCATATACTTTCAATATTTTATCCTAATTTCTCTTAAATCAATGGACCTTTTCAATTTAACGGCTATCTCTTTCTATCGCTGCAAATAGTAAGAAAATTGCGCGAACAACTTCCAGTTGGGCTGTCAAACGAAACGTCAAAAATATTGCAGTCATTAAAATACCTGTATTCTCAGTTAAAATTTGCTTAGTTAGACATTTTAACTTCAATAAAAGCTTTTGTAACTTATTTCGCTAAGATTTTTTAAAGTTGTCTGAGATATTCTCACATTTTACGTCTAATTTTTTTAGAAACAAACGTCATAGATCTCAGTTGTTCTTACTATGCGCAGCTCCCCATTGCGCATATCTTCTATTTCTTAAATTGAAAAGGTCCATTGCGCTGTAATCCCCCAAAAAAGTAAATTGAATTTCAGAAAAATTAACTGTAATTCCAGGAAAATAATATCTAATTATCTTTTAAGAAATTGAAGTTACTTTTTCTGAAATAGAATTTACTTTTTCTGAAATTGAAGTTGGAAAAGTATAGTATGTCCAACGTACTTATTTGTCATGAAAAACTTTTTTTTTGTTTTGGTAAATTCGGTAGTAGATAAAATTTTGGTATGCCTCGGCCCAATAAACTATTCTTCTCCAAAAAACAATAATAATAGCTTTCACAGCTTGTAATGTAAATAACTATTATCTGTTTAGGTTCGAATGGCAGACACTTACTACAGAGCCCTTCTAGCTCAACCTCACGAATCAAGCGCCGGTATACTTCAAATCCACAATTCTAACAACATAGGTTTAGGTCCACCGCGACAATCACGACATCCCCGTAGTTTGGGACAACAGGACCGCTCCAGTTCTGCCCCAAATGTTTGCTTAAATTTAGTCCGCCCTCTTGGCGAAGAAGTTCCTCCTCGTTCTCTATCTTTGAACCGATCAGGAGCTGGCGACTCTCCACCACATTGCCGCAGCACCCAAGCATCACCAACAGGCTCGCTACGACCCCGACGACCTAGAGCACGCTCTGCAGATGAGAGCAAACCATTGCTGGCTCCGCGAGAAAGCATCGAAGATTGGGAAATTCCGGCTGATGAGATTTTAGTAGGACCTAGAGTTGGTTCTGGCAGTTTCGGAACCGTGTATAAAGCTCATTGGCATGGTCCTGTAGCGGTTAAGACTTTGAATGTGAAGATACCTACAGTTGCTCAATTGCAAGCATTCAAGAATGAAGTGGCTGTGCTAAGAAAAACTCGACATGTGAATATTCTTCTATTTATGGGCTGTGTAAGCAAGCCGCAGCTTGCGATTGTGACGCAATGGTGCGAGGGATCAAGTCTCTATAAACATCTACATGTTTTTGAAACCAAATTTGAGCTTTTTACGCTTATTGAAATTGGACGGCAGACGGCACAGGGCATGGATTATTTACATGCTAAGAACATCATTCATAGGTAAATATTATCTTTACCGCCCGTTAAACATTGAGGGATTTTTCTAAAAATCATAAATTTAGATTTTAGTAAATGGGCACGTTTTAAAATCCCTCTAAGATATTTTAGTAATGAGGTCACGCAAAAAAAATGTTCGTTTTTTTTTTTTTTTGTTTAAATCAAACAAGCATAATCTAATAGGGTCCTATACCATTTTTATTTTAATTTTTTTTTCTGTAAGAACAAGATGAAATACGACTTTCAGTGCAAACGCGACTTAAATTTTTTACGTAATAAGCAAGATATGAATTTTTAAAGTTAAGAATTTCTTGCGTGGCGTATCGGGTACTTCCAGTAGTCGACAAACTGTTGTACAGAGAACAAATTTTTTTATATAAAAACTTACGTTATATTCACGAAGAAATTATTATTAAGCATAAATAACGTAAATAATATGCATCTTTTTCTTAATAAATTATAGAACATTGAAACAGTTTGACAATATTATGACACAAAGTATGACGGCGGATGGCGCTAGTGTTTGTTTGTTTTGATTAGTTAATATTATTATTAATTTAATTAATACATATTACAAATTCATTTAATTATAATTACATTATTATTGTTAATATTATTAGATATTATAATTAAACAAATTCATGAAACATAAAATTGCAAATTTTTTGTTAGGTTATACAACATAATGTTTCAAAGGTGACAGCAGCAGACGCGCGAATCTAGTTTTTAAAATCAGGCGACCAATCAAATTCTTAGGACCTAACGCATTATACCTGATTAGTAATCAACTTTAATCGCTTGTAGTTTGCGACCTAATCAATATTGAAACAATATTTTTTCACCAATACTCATTAATTTATGTATATATTCGTCTTCTTATTTAAGATAGTTAAAATTTGACTATGGTATAGTACCCTATTTATCAATCTGTATGAATAAATTATTTTTATTTACATTTTTTGTTGTATAAAATCGTTTTAAAGTATGATGTTTTTAAAAAGTTCAGACTGATTTGATACAGCCTTCTAATATCGACACAGAATTTCTAAAAGAAAAAAATGTATAGACTATAAATTGAGAATTACATATCTATATATTTGATAGAAATGCGATACAATACCTAATAGAATTTTAAAAGATGATGTAAACCAATATTAAATGGTTTAAGTTTTAAGTCTATATTTTAAACAAGTTTAAAGAAATTTGTAGAAATTTTTCACCGTTTGCGTAGGGTTTATAATTTGTTTGATGAAGTGGACCTTTTCAATTTAAAGAGATAGAAGATATGCGTAATGGGGATCTGCGCATAGTACGAAAAATAGATCTATGGCGTTTGTTTCTAAAAAAAATTAGACGTAAAATGTGAGAATATCTCGGATAACTTTAAAAAATCTTATCGAAATAAGTTACAAAAGCTTTTATTGAAGTTAAAATATCTAACGATGCAAATTTTCACTGAGAATACAGGTATTTTAATGACTACAATATTTTTGACGTTTCGTTTGACAGCCCAACTGGCAGTTGTTCGCACCATTTTCTTACTATTTGCAGCGATAGAAATAGATAGCCGTTAAATTGAAAAGGTCCATATGAGTTTGGGCTCGTATACTTTCTAATTAAAAATTTGCTAATACGAAAAATTTGAAAACTTGCATTTCTCCTCAGTAAGTAGTAAAATTTATGCTATAATTTTCTTTTAACTGTTAACATACAATTTAACCAGATATGAAAATATTGGCTCGTTATCCTCATTTATTAATCAAAATAGTATATTGTGTTATTAGGAGTAAAAGTGATACTTTGTGTGGCGAGCATGGAAGTTTGCACGACGAGAGAAGCGAGTCGGACAATTGCATGCGAGGCACACAAAGACACTTTTATTCCGAATGACACATTAATTTTTTTTTTCAAACGCACTACTTTTCTTTTTATTCGCTAATTCTATGTAGTTTCTATGGATATTTATTTATTTTATTTCCACGCCGGCGGAGTAGAAATAGCTAATTTCTACGCCGCCAGAGTAGAAATAGCTAATTTCTACTCCGCCGGCGTAGAAATTTTCAGCGGCGTAGAAATGAAACTTCTACCTTGTGAAACAAGTCATAAAAATGCCATTTCTACGCCGTTTGAAAAAACATCGTATTTTTTTATTATTCTACAGGTACTGTGGTGTACAAAATGTATTGCCAAACAATGATTTTACAATAAATATTGAAATCGCGGGAAGTATGTGCTGGCCGCATCCGATTTTTAACAGTCACATTTATAATTTACAGGGATCTGAAGTCGAACAACATTTTCTTGCACGATGACCTAACAGTAAAAATAGGCGATTTCGGTCTGGCGACAGCCAAAACTCGTTGGTCAGGCTCCCAACAGTTCCACCAACCAACTGGATCTATTTTGTGGATGGCCCCGGAAGTAATTCGAATGCAAGAAGACAACCCTTATAGTTTTCAATCCGACGTGTACGCTTTTGGTATAGTCGAGTATGAGCTTCTTGCGGGTCAGCTTCCCTATTCTCATGTAAACAACAAAGACCAAATCCTTTTTATGGTTGGGCGAGGTTATTTGCGGCCCGATTTGAACAAACTACGATCTGATACTCCGAAGGCTTTACGTAGACTCGTAGAAGATTGTATTAAATTTAACAGGGATGAACGACCATTATTCAGACAGATTCTTGCATCGCTTGAAGGTCTGATAAGAAATTTGCCGAAGATCCACCGGTCGGCATCCGAACCGAATGTAAATCGTACGCAATTGCAGTCGGATGATTTCATCTATACTTGTGCTAGTCCTAAAACGCCAGTCAATTTCGGCCCGTCGAATAATTTCCTATTTTATCCGGCGGGCACCGGTAATATTTAAGCTCAACGTTCAACTCAACATTCGGTTGGTGTCAGTTTAGCGAACGACAAGACAACGAGGTTTTGGATTTGGACTCGCACTGTGCTGCAATGGTAGTGTGTTTGTGTGTGAGGCTGCGACGTTGTGCGTGTAAGTTATTGTGAACAAATGTATCTTTCAAGCAAAGTGACTGAAGCCGCTTTCCAGAATATATTGACTGAACGTGTGCAATGAACACTGACTTGACACTTGACGATGTCTCATTTTTTGTTATCGTATTTTTAAGTCAGAATGAAATTGATAGCAGTAGATTTTTTTAAATTTAGGTTTGATGAACAAGGATATTGTCAATAGTAGATGAATAATTGTTTTTGTTTTATCATTATAATTAAATAGTTCTGTGATTACAATGAAAAGATGCTGAATGTTTAAATTTCATTCCATTGAACGAACGCTGCATTTGCTCTAATAATCTGTTATATTAATATAAACAACCGTACTTGTGAGGAATAATTTTACTTTTATCTGTTGGTGACATCACAGTTCAATAGTCAACGGTTCACTCTTAAATAGGTTTGCGTAAATGAAAAATCACTACTATACCAAAGGTACATGTAGGAGTGAAATAAACAAAATAAATTGTGACATGCGTCTTTATTTACTTTGCTTTTCTTCTTACGCCCCGTTTTACATAGTTTTATATACTCTATCCGTTTTAATTATGGAATAGTGTGAAAATACGAGCAATTTGATCTTGTTTTCTGATTTAAGGCTTGATTTACAATAACGGTACAATACTTCTTGGGCCAATGTATTTTAATGGACCCATTTACATCTACGTTCTCAGTATGATGACGGCCCAGTGATATTTAGGCTTGATTTACATTAGCGGTACAATGACGGTACAGTGACGGTATGTAAATCAGTAAATATCAAAGGTTCGTTATCGTACCGTCATTGTACCGTGAATGTAGATATAAATGGGTCCATTAAAATACATTGGAGCAAGAAGTATCCGTACATCATTGTACCGCTAATGTGAATCAAGCCTTACTGATTTACATTAGCGATATGACCAGGGTACAGTATAGTTTTGTTTCTATTGAAAAATAAAAATTAAAGATTACTAAATTTTCTATAGATTTGCATTAATACTTTTTCTATATATTTTACGGATAAATTTATAAAATTATCTATAATTTAAATCCCAGAGCCTTCGCCTTAAACAAACAAAACGCAGTTATTCAAATGTATGTAACTGACAGATAAACGTCACTGTCAAAGAACTAATTTTTCAAAATAATATTAGTAACGTTTTAAAAAGGAAAATGTAAATAGAACAATAGAAAAGGAATTCAATACAGTTTCCAGCATAAGTAAATATGTAGGTATGTATTTAGATTAATAAAAATTAACGATTCGTAAAAATATTTAAGCTAATCCTCATTTTTGGATTACTGAATTCTATTCTATCCCGGTAATCAAAATTTAATATTCATTTTATTATAGATCCGGTGACTCAATGGTTAGAGCAACGCCTCATGTCATGAGTGCCCTCGGGGCTCAGGGTTCGAATCCCACTAAGGCATGGATGTGTGTGAATGTGAACCCACTCTGTAATTGGGATTTAATCCTGTTGAGGGTTTTTAAAAAAAGGTAGTTACTTGGATTAGATTAGACTATATTTTAAGAAATAAACTGTCAAAATTAAAGTAAAATTCTCTAATCCAAAAATAAGGATTAACCTAATTTTTTTGTGATTCGGGCTGTAAATGGCGGGAGGTATTGTGTTGGCCACACCAGATTTTTAAACATTGCACGACATTTTCTATTTTTCATAGAAACATGACATATGCACCACAAACTGTCATAATCCATAAAAGACAAAACTATATCGTCATGGTATTTTATTATGTTCGTATTGTCGTGGTACCGTCTAATGTAAATGCCTCGCGTAATTGACATATCGTTATTGTACCGTCATCGTACCATCATTGTACCGCTAATGTAAATCAAGCCTAATAATACCCCGATATTAATTTTATCTTCGCATTACTCTATAGTTAAAGCGGATAGAGTTTAGTTATATTTGAACGATCGGTTTTTAATGTTTACAGATAGGGTTGTCATGGCAATTATCTTTTCGCGATCGTCCGGAAAATGAGCTGTTTCTGATCACTTTTTAGACTGGAAATTCCTTTACTAAGCTATCTTAGAAAATTGTCTATAAGGGATCGGAATAGTAATTTACATTGCAAGACCGTTACTGAGAACTTTACGGGCGTGCACGATACCTAACGAGCGAGAAAGCGTGCTTGTTATCCGTGCGAGTACGTAAATTTCGGGTAACGGTTAAGCATTGTGCAATGTTTTATGATATATGGAATCGTAAATAATTTGGAACATACAATACATTAAACTATTTGATCGAAATAGTCCTTGGAAATATATGGGGAAGCGAAATAATGAATAAATAAATCTGTATACTTGTTGCTATGCTTTTAACAGCCCGTAAATTCTTTCTTTAGAGACAGATCTCTGTAATATGACGATTACGATTCAGTATAACGTACACATTTAAAAAAAAAAACACGATCGTGCAAAAAATTTATGAACCATACAAGTTGACAAATTTGATAAGAAATTATGATACGAGTATTTTTCCTTCAAATTGTTACCGCCGCTTCATTTGTTAAATTCGTGATCTAAACACAAATTTATTCTATACTCTGCGAAAGAACTTTGACAGATAGACTTGTGATTCTACACAATTCAAATATTATGTAAATTATTACATTCTTTGTATGTACTGCGCGTCATTTGTTGTATTATCGTTTTTTTAAGTTTTACCCAGCTATTTCCCTATATTTATTTTCTTAAGGTTTTGTGCAAATGGCGCTTTTTTTTAAACATCGAAAATGTTTTGGTGTTAAAACGTGTAAAACAGACTCCTAAACCACGCCTCAATTATCTGTCAAAATTCTTACGTTATTTTAAACAGCGTTTAATTTGAATTTCGCTCTTTTTCAGTGTACCCAACAAATTGATAATCGATTTTGATGTTGGCAGTTGGCAACGCCAACGTCTTCAAACAGAAATAGAGTGCGCTAGTTGATTTGTTGAAATGTCACTTGCATAAAAATACGTTGTATTTTATGTGATAGCTCATTAATATTAAAAGTTAAGACTTAAATTTAGTGAATAAAGTGTCTACAATGTCAGAAAGTAACACAGAACCTTTAAAATCTTCAGCAGAAATTTTATCAGAATTGTTTAGTACGTTCAATGCACTTCCACCAATTTTAAAGGAGAAAGTCCTCAAAAAGCACAAGAAAAGTAAAAAGAAACATAAACATAAAGACAAGAAGCACAAGAAAAAGTCTAAACATAAACACAGTTCAGATAGTAGTGACGATTCTTCGGAAAAGAGCAGCAAGAAAAAGCGAGCAAAAAAAGAACATATTTCGTCTGATGAAGAAAATTTAAATACACTTGTTTCGAATCCAATATTTATTCCTAAGGTTAGCATTAAACCAGAACCTACAAATAAAGGATATGAAAAGTACGAAAATGGAAGCAGTACAGATACAAATAATGAATTACTTGAGAGTATTGTAAAGACTGAAACGAAAGATTCGCGTGTTACAAATGAAACGAAATATTCGTGTGTTACGAATGATGAAACGAAGGAAATAAAAGAAAATACTAATAAAGATACGTGTGATAAACAAGAGGATACATCAAATACCGGAAAAATCACTATAAAAAGTTTAAAAAATAGTACTGTGTACGAAGCAACCATAAAAGAAGTAGAAGAGAAGGCCGCTAAATTTGAAGATGGAGAAGTAACTACAGAAAGTGAAGGTAAGTTTTATTGTTAACAAATATGCAAGCCCAAATTTAATTCGGCCGGTTTACATTTTACAACAAAATAAAAAATCTACACAAATTCTTTCAGTTACTTTAAATATACACTTAAAAAACTGTGGGCAAAATGACTGTTGATAATAGTTTGACCGGCATTTTAAAGGTCCTTTTCTAGTCCAGATTTAGCTTTTACCGAGACCCTTTACTTCTGAAAAGCAACTTTGTAAAAATCTATACCTTTTCAACTTCAAATTGGGACCAAACAAAAGATCTATTCAATTTAATGACTATCTCCTTCTATCGCTGCAAATAGTAAGTAAAATGGCGTCAACAACTGCCAATTGGGCTTCAGACGAAACGTCAATAATGTTGCGGTCATTAAATACTTGTATTGTCAGTGAAAATTTGCATCGTTAGACATTTCAGCTTCAATAAAAGCTTTTGTAACTTCTTTCGATAAGTTTTTTAAAGTTGTGCCTTTCTTCACGTTTTACATATTTTATTCAATAATTGTCAAATAACTGAAGGTATTGAAATAAATATTTATAAATAAATCCTAATTATTATATGCATATTATATAGATCGTTTTAATTCAGATATTTGGATGAAATCATTTATTCTCAAGTAATGAAAAAATTTCAGATTATTTTTTACAATAAAAATATTTTTTATATTTTGCGTTCATAATGAAGTCATTTCGATACGCAATTGCGTATCGTAATGGCCTTCATTTCGATAAGCAATTTTTTGTTTTAGACGGTTTGTACTAGGTGACGTTTCTTTAACCCATTTTTACCTAATTTATTTTTAGTTAATTGACAATTCATTTTAATAATATAATGTCGAAATTAGTATTATTTTTTTTTTATGTAGGGAAGATTATTTACATGAAAGTGTACAAATGATTACAAATATAATCACAAATTGAGTAAGTAAATGTTATTGTAGAAGGCGCAAAATATAAAAAATAGTATAAAGAACTCATTTTATAAGACTTTCTTTCGCACTTGTCAATTAGAAAACTCGCTAACGCTCGTTTTCTAAATTTTGACGCGTGCGAAAAAAACATGTCTTATAAAACACGTTCTTTAATATACTATATTGGGTTTTATCATTTAGTCTCAATTTGAAATTGTTTATTCTCAGTTTGAAATTGGTTAGTCCCAATGGGGTATGTGACCATATTCGAATTTCAATATATATGTCATAAAATATAAAAACTAACCACTGTAGCTTCTCATTATAATAATAAAAACTAAATATTAATTTATAATAATCTTGTTATTAACAATTTAATGTTTTGGAGAAGGGATATATGCTGTAAGTATGTTAGAACCGTGGACGAAGACAGATGCAGTTATGAATCAGCCTATCAGCGTTGCGTTTATGTTGTGGTAGGTGTGGCAGGGTGTGGCATGGTTACATCTGGTTATAACTATCTCTTTCCCTCCCAGTCTAACCGTCTTTTTTCACGCTTCTACCATTGTCACGTCACAAATCCCTTCCCCAAGTTTTTAATAATTATTTTGTCGTAAAGTACGAATAATTAATCGATGTAAAAAATACGGGTATTTTATATTTTTGTCTAGTATCATATTATGTAAAAATAAAAATTTGGTCACATACCCCATTTGAAATTACTTAGTCTAGTTTAGGGATACAATTCTTAATAAAATTAAAACTGGTATTACTAATAAAGGCCATATAACCCAAAGTGGCGGAATGCTTAATAACATATTCAGTTTTTGAAAAGTGATGAGAAGATAGGTGCAGTTTGATCATGTTTTTTGATTGGATAGTACCCCGATATTATTCAGTCAAACAAGACCAAACTGCACCTTTCTTGCCATCACTATTTTCTTACGTGAAATAAAGTATAGTCGAAAGAAATTTGTAGAAATTTCTCACCATTTGCGTAGGTTTTATAAATTGTTTGTTGAAAATGTTAACCGGTCGAACTAATATGAATTTGGGTTCCTAAACAACTAATAATAAATTATTAAAATTTAGATGAATTAGAAGACAATTCACCACCTAGTATTCAAATTACTAAAACTATTGAAAATTTGCCAAGCAAACCAGAAAAAAAGAGAAAACGTAGTCACAAAGATATTAGCAAAGATAGGAGTAAACATGACTCAAAAAAACATAATAGAGAAAAACACAAAAAGCGGAGTAGAAGTCGCAGTAAAGATCGTGACAGACATTCCAATAGACGAGAAAAACCTGACTATTATCACAATTCTTCACGACCGTACAAAGAAAAAGAATCTTCAACTTACGAAAGAGACAGAGATCGATATCGAGACAGATACAGAGATGACAAAAGACCTAGAGAAACTAGAAGATCAAGATCTAGAGACCGGCGATCAAGATCTCGGGATGATCCACGCGCCAGATCCAAAGATAGATCTTATAAAAATTACCGATTTGATCGGAAGAGGAGATCTAAATCTCCGTCATCTTCAATAGACAAAAAGAAATTATTGGAGATTGCTCGTAAAAATGCGATAAATATGCTAAAATCTGGAACGTTACCTGAAGCGCTAACGTTAGGCCCTCAAGCTCAAGAAAAAGTTATTGCTGCTATAAAAGCAGGAGGCAAAACTATCGAAGAATTAACAGACTTTTGTAAGAATTTGTCAAAGAAAGAAGAACTTGGAGAGTTATCTAGTGTATCTTCAAATGAAGACGAAATAGATAGCAATAGTGATGGAGAAAAAGTTTTTCATCATCCTTTTCAACTTAAAGAAAAACCCACTTCTATTGTCATGAATATAAAGGTATGAAATTGAATTGATAGCTCACAGCCAACTAAGATTAACTAGATTATCGGCCTAATTCTCTAAGCAAAATTGTTAAAATTAACAACCATTTTCAATTGTTAATTTTAATGTCAGTTGCTAAGTTCAAAACCCCAATTCACTATTACATCATGTTGCTAAAATTTAACAACTAGTCGTTACGTCGAGTTGTTAATCTAACAACTACATTTCTCTCGTTGTTAGTATTGAACAATCGTTGGTAAATGGTTTTTCTTGAAAATTTTGTGTTAGGAAATAAACGCTTACTGGAAATAGAGGGACGACAGCAAAGGGAAACTATTTATAAACTAATATTGCATGCCCAATAATTATACATTTGTAAACAAGATTTTAGATTAAGCTAAGAAATTTGCGAGATGTTAGTAATCCATTCCCGATACTGATATCGGGAAAAAAATATTTACAGAGATATTCAAACAGCAAGTGTCGTTTAATTCGTAAATTGGATGGTCTTATGCTTCAAGCATACTGAGTCAGTATATGCCCGAAGGTCTCATTGTACAAGATGACGGGTTTATATTTATTTCAAACTTAAATATTTTAATTCTTAATATTGAACAAATTTTCAGATTCTCCCGAAAAGAACTAAATTCAAATTTTTGAAATTTAAGCTGTTTTTTGGCGTCACACTGGTTTGATGCTGGTTCATAGTGTTTTGAAACATTATTTTCTTGAATGAAAACGGTGCAAACAATGACGTCACGCTACGACCGTTTTGAAATAGTTTTGAACCAGCTGGCAGTAGTGGTTTGAAACGTTTTCGAAGTGGGGGGAGAGGGCGAAAAGGTTTAACCTCAACAATTTGCTCAGTGTTTTGTGTAAACAAACATGACAGATTTGATTCCTTCGAAATAATGAATAGAAATCTTCTTCTAAATATCTATATCCAGTTTATTATTGAATTGCTCTCTATATCACTACTATCTCTTAAAAAATGCATGAAATTAATTTGCTTATGGTATTTTCATAGTCATACAATTAATTTCAACAAAATTTGCACTTCTTGATCTTCAACCCTAGTTACAAATAAACTTTTATTTGAAACTCTATTTGTCAAATTCAAATACAACGACATTACGTCATTTAAAACTATGCATTTTGGCGAGTCAAAAAACGATGACGTCAGATACGAAAACGGTTTGAAAACCTTGTTGAATACGGTTCGTCGCCAAAAAACAGCTTTATTTCAATTGTCAAATTACTATTATTTTTACTGCTAAAACTTCTAGACAATGGTCATGCGCCATTCCTGATGATAAGATTCTTGAAATTTCGAAATCGATCGCATCGAATTGAATAAACATGTATACTAAACTGGAGAACTTCATCAGATTCTCCCAACACTTCGTTTCTACGCCTAGCTATGGGTTTTATAAAGAGATTACAGGGCAAATTTTCAATTTTTCAAGTCAATCAACCATTCGCAAAATTTCCAACTAGCAGTTATCAGAACTGAAATGCAAAACTAGCTTTGTTATTTAATTAGTCCAAAATGATCATGAAATCTACCATTAGAGAATATTGTTCCGCGGAACATCTTGCACCCCAAATTTTCTTATCACTCATTATTAAAAACTCAAACGTCAAATGAATCAAAATCTGTCACTTTAGGTTGTGAATAGAGTAGAAATATGTACAAATATTGAGAATCGACACGCCTTCTTTTAACTCACTTCTTAATAACTTCAGTCCTATATTTAACAACGATTGTTCAGAACGACCGTTTTTAACAATGTCGTTAATTATGTATTTACTGAATACCAATTGAATGACCGTTATTACAAGAGTTGCTAAAAATCGTTGTTAACTCTCAGTTGTTACCCAACGACTATGGTAACAACTATCTTAGTGAATTAGGCCGATTACTCTTTTAAGAGCTTGTTGCGTTTCCCGATTAAAAGTTAGTCCCTATAAATTTGTAGCACATATTCATTAACACCCTGTATGTTTTAAACTGTTTAGAACGCTACATCACTGCCAGTGAAGACACCAAAAGAAAAATGTGCTGAACTTCGAATGCAGTTTCCTGTTTCCAGTGGCACACTTCATAGAAAAACTGAGAGCGAATGGGTGCCCGTTTCTCCGAAAAAACCGGAACCTGTTCCTCCTCCATTGCCAATAGCTGCGCCACCTGTTCCAGAACCGGTACCTCCAGTAATTGTTCCAGTTCCAGTGCCGGAACCCGCGATAGTTCCAGCAGTTCTACCTCCCAAGCAACCAGATGTATGTATTTGTTACTTATTTATATTATTTCCAAATTCAAACAGCACAAAATGTGACCTTTTGATGTTAAATTTATTATTTTTTCTATAGCAGATTTTAAATTTTAACGATAGAGCAAAACAATTTGCACATTCCAGGGTCAACTTTTCGAGAAAAGTTTAACAGTCACAACAGGAATTTTCGATCTTCTTTTGTTTCTGAACTACAGGCAAAAACTCGTTTTTCACTCATTTCGTAAATATCTCATATCTTATTAATTATAATAGTTAGAGAAAAATTGTTTTAACAAATTTTCAATTGTTTTTTAGGTAAAATAAAACGGCACAATTAGATTTTATGAAAACTTAATAACTCTCGAGATATCGTCTCGTCGTTTTGCTTATTTATAAGCTTTTCAATGATATATAACAAGTCTATTGGGATTTTCAAATAAGAAAACTCTAACTAGCGGCGAATATTAAAACTACACACAGTGGTACAAATTTGACATTTACATTAAACTACAACTGTATAACTACAAAAACTCTATTCTACATACCTGAATTATAAATAAAAAATACTAATGAATGAGAAAATAATACGAAAACTAAAGAAACACAATTGACAATACGATACTTATAAATGTTGACCAAAAGTGTACTATTATTCTCTCTCTAAATTATTCTTAACTAATAATTTTCGGGTTAGTTAAATTATTATTTATCGACGTTACAGTTGGCTTTGAAAAAAGTGGTTTAATATGCTTTTGAAGTAAATAAATTGAAAAAATGAGTAAAACTGAAACAAATAATATTAGAAATAAACAATTGATTTTTAATTTATTTCTTTCATTTGTTTCTTAATAATTTTCTATTTTTTCACCCTAAATAATTAATAATTTATCTTTTATTCATGTTTAAAATAAAAGAATGTAGACTTGTTATATATCATTGAAAACTTATAAAATAAGCAAAACGATGAGTCTATTTTCAATATAGGTTCCCATTTAAAAAATCATAAGTTTGTGTTATATCTCGATAACTATTAAGTTTTCAAAAAATCTAATTACGCCATTCTATTCTACCTAAAAACAGTTGAAAGGTTGGTTAAATAATTTTTCTCTTACTACCATAATAAATAAGATAGAGATAATGAGCGAAAAACGAGTTTTTGCCTGTAGCTCAGAAACAAAAGGAGATCGAAATTCCATGTGGTAACTATTAAACTTTTCTCGAAAAGTTATTCCTGGGTTGAAATCAGGAGACTGGGGAGGTGTTTTAAGTTGTTTCGGTATGTTGTGGAACAGCCATTCCTTAATAATAAGTGCTGTAAGTTTGGGATAATTTTCTTGGTGGAATATATGTATAATCCCCTCCCAGTCCAAGTTTATCCACAGAAGATATGCAAATTTTCTTTTAAAATTAATAAATAATTATATTTACTCATAGTTTTGTTAATAAAATATAAATTCCCCAGCCCGTCAGCAGACATACCGCCCCAAACAATAACGTTTATACGCAGTCGTGTTTTATCGCACACTAATTATTTGTATCTAGCTCGGTATTTAATTTTCTTCAAACTATAGGCTTACCATCTGATCCAAATAAATCAAATTTACTGTTTTCTCAGAAAATAACTATTTTAAAATTCAGGGTTTTTATTAACATATTTTTTCGCGAAGTCGACAAATAATTATTTAAATAAATTTCACCTCATAAACTCCCGCACGGTACAAATATGTCATCATCAGTACCGAAATCTGCGTACAAAGCATCCAGTAATTATTTTATTTTAAATAATTTTTTTTTTTACTGATAAAAGTAAAGTAAATTTTTTTTTATTTTGACAGGTTGATATAAGCACGATAGTTTCTCAACGACTGAACGCCATGCGAAAACTTCAAGAAAATCCGAACGATGTGCAAGCATTAAACCAAATGTATAAAGTACAAAAGGAGGTAAATAAAAGTTGAAATTTTATTAAGTGTTTATATTAATGTTCATGATATTTACAGATGCAAAATTGGGCTCAAAGTAAACAACAAATTGGACAGTTCACAGGTTCAACTGGAGCACAAATTTTAACCCCAGCTGAACTTTCTTCCGGGTATCAAGCTTGGGCGAGAAAGGTAGTTAATATTTTTTTCGCATATATAATTTCATTTTTCAGGATAACATGTGTTAACGTGGAAGGTTTAAAGTTCAAAATTAAAATAATATAAAAAAGTATATTGATTTTGAATTTTAAATGTTTCACAGATTTGTAGTTAGACCTACATTAAAAATAATACAACTTGAAATATATAAAAAAAAATTTAAATCATTTATGTTTGTCTAACTACAAATCAATAAATAATTGTTTGTAACAAATTTTCAGGTTCCAAATATGTTTTTGGCAATTTTGCAGGCACAGACTATTTCCCATTTTGAGAGGTAGATTCTGTGGCTGCAAAGCAGAGCTTGTGGTGATTCATTCATTTTATACTATATACAATGGGGTACTATATCATAGTCAGATTTTAACTATCTTACATGAGAAAGGGAAAATATTCTTAAATTAATGAGAATTAGTAATGAAAGTTTGTTGAAATAAATTACAAGCGATTGAAATTGATTAATAATTAGTATGACGTACCATGTTCTAAGCTATTTGATTGGTTGCATTATTTTAAAAGCGAGACTCGCGTGTCTTGATCCCCCGCCCACCGGTAAGCCATTAGTGGACAAACAATGAATGTAAGTGCTATTTTTTATTTGATTTTTTAAATCAAGGAAAGAAAGAAAAGAATGCTAACCGGCGGGATGTTGAGATCGTGGGTTCAAATTCCGCCGGCTAGCATTCTTTTCTTTCTTTCCGTTCCAGTTACTTTCGCGACCGCGGCGTTTGCAAGCAAGTGGAACGGGAAAATTCGCGGTCGTGGTCACGAGCGTTGTGGTCGCCAAGTGGAACGTACCCTTTGTGTCACAATATTGTAAAACAATGGTCAAACTGTTTCATTGTTCTATAATTTATTAGGAAAAAAATGTATTTTATTTGTTTTTTATGTTCATTTAAGATGGTCGACTTATGGCCGTTTGCACCGGTTATACTTAAATTTTAAGTACCCCTTAGCAAAATAAGTGCATTGCACCAATTTATAAAGTCCCCTTAAATCACTCGCGCTCCTTAAAATTAAGCTGCAGTTCAGGTGACACTTAGAGGTACCCTTAAAATAAATATTGCATTTTCAGGTCTGTCCAGTAAATTAATAATTGTTTTTTTTATGTAGAAATATTGATATTTTGATTTTCTGCAGATGAAAGTGGATAATGATTTGGAATTAGATACAGTGGATAATGATTTGGAGGTTATGAACTTAATATATTTTAGAATTCCGCAACAAATATACACTTTGAAAAATATGTATATTTGTATAATTTTATATTGATCAACAAAAACAGATGTGCTTTTGTTAGTTTTTTTTACAGATTTAGATTTACAGTTTTGACCATAATACAACCATAATATCGATAGAGCACGTTGGTTATAATACTCGTATATTGATATCACAAACCTTAATATTATCACCGTCGAATATATTTTCAAAACCTGTTATAGTTTTTGTATTAAGGATATCCAACACAACACTTTCAGTAGGAATTGGTTTCCCTCCCCCGGTTTTTAACATATCCAATCACACACTCGCAACAGATTATTATTTTATTATTTTCATAAAACTTTTAGTGACTGCTTAGTTCTTTTCGATAAATCCGGCAAATAGAATTAAAATTATTAGTTATTTCTTTCCAGGCAGCTTCATTATCTTTCCATGTGAATGTGTCATTTTACTGAAAAATACATTAGATTTATTACTTAAATATGAAAAAGATAGTTTGATTTTACATATATAAATAATAATTGAATAAGGCTAAATCATTAGTCATAATAATTATCTTAAAAATTTTGCATGACAAATATAACAGGTGTAGTTTTAAAGGAATTAGAAATTAATTCTACTTACCATAAATAAATGTTTAATTATTTATTAATATTTTTATTATCCGTAGCAGCGTACAAAACTAATTATTTGCGATTTCAGCCACCACACCCTCACATTTGACATAATAATTACTAGAATAATATAATATGAAAAGTTACTAGAATTTCTTCTTATACTTCTTCCAAGCTACCCTTATGTAAGCGACGATTATATTCCATTCGTGCAAACCATTTAAGCTTAAGGGCATCTTACCAACTAAAGGTGCTTAACTAAGGGGATCAAATAAGTGATATCGGTGCAAACGGGCATTAGTTGGTAATATTCTGAGGTGTGATTGGTTATCATTACCAATTCGGAGTGTTCGCAAGTTTGCCGCTTGGTGGCTACGGGTTAATTTCAGTCGCGAATACTCGTGATAGCAATCACCACAACAACCACGTAAAAAAGCGCTGTTTTTGATATCGGGTTCTGTTTTACTGCACTTGATAAAAAATAAGCACTCTTGATAATGTGGACGCATGTTAAAACGTAATAAATGATCTTACAAACAGCATAAGTTTCATTTTAATCAGTTTCTAAAAAAAATATTAAATTCAAAACTGCAAAGTGGCCGATTTTTATGCATTTAAGTGTATAATACCCTCTAGATCTAACTGTTGGTCGACCACTAGTGAGGACAAGCTACGTCACACGCCAAATTATGAACTTTAAGGCTTGATTTACATTAGCGGTACAATAACGGTACGGTGACAGTATGTAAATCAGTAAATATCAAAGGGTCGTCATCGTACCGTCATTGTACCGTGAACGTAGATGTACATGGGTCCATTAAAATACATTGGTGCAAGAAGTATCTGTACCGTCATTGTATCGCTAATGTAAATCAAGTCTAAAAATTCATATTTCGCTTATTACATAAAATTTTTAAGTGGCGTTTGCACTAAAATTCTTAGTTCATCCTTTTCTTCCAGAAGAAAGAAGTAAAAAAATTGGTAAAGGACCTCATTTGATAAAATGAATTTGTTTGATACAGAACCATTACTTGCTCTGTGTTTCGCGAGTAAAAGGCTGAAAAGGTTCAGATTTTTACTCGCGCAACTGAAATTACCTGAGAATTTGTTCCAGACTTTTAGATCATCTGCTATTTACCAGTGTTGGACGTTAATCTAAACCGAACTGGCCGTGTTTGTGTTGTACCCACGTGGTAAGTACTTCGTTCGAGATTGCGCCGAAATCTTCTTCGGATTGAATTTTTACTCCATACAAACAATCTGTCTACATTGATATTTTTGTCTAGAATTAATTAACACCTATATCATAACATATTTAGCATCTAGCTCACATTATAATTTTTAGAATTTTGCTGTCATATCTGTATATATTTTATTTAAATTTCAGTAAATAACCAACAATAACAGTCCGAAAAGTAAAAATCGTAAAAATACATGTGAAAAATAAAACAAATTTTAATTTTACTATAAGAATAATACAACCTTTTTAGTTTATGTTCTGTATTTTTGTTTAATACCCGACGTTTCGGCAGCATATACTGCTGCCTTCTTCAGGGAAAATACATAAACAAATACACTATTATTCACGAAAGATGACTATTCAAGGTTATTTGTTCGAAGAAAGAATACACAGCATTTTATAGCAATAGCTTAGCAACATTTTGTATTAGAAAGAGAAAGATTATTTGACCTATGTTTATTTAATTTATGTGGTGTACCAGATATACGTAAATACTGGCATTACTTTCTAACACACTATAAATAATAATGACATATGTCGTAGAATTACAGGTAAGGTACCTACTTATGTACTACACTGCCCTCTGTGCGAATATTTACCCAGTGGCGTTAACGTTTAAATCAAATTATTATTTCTTGGTTTATAAGTTAAGTCTATGTTTTTGTATTTAGCAAAAACATAAGTGAAGAACATAAATCTTTCAGAAAGGCATTATTTAGAAAGAAACATAATTTTCAAATGAATTACTATTAGTTTTTCAGTTAAAATGTTTTCATAAATATTACATGTTGCACGCCTATGCATATGAAATGCAATGAAGTTATCTGCAAGTAATATTATTACAGACGGCTCACAAATGACCTTGAATAGTCATCTTTCGTGAATAATAGTTTAATAACAAAACATTAGCAACAAGTAACTCAAGGTAACAAAATTACAACATATTTAATATAGGAAGCCATGCTCGACTAAGTTCTAATCCTTGTGATCCTTCGCAATTTTTGAGATTATTAAAAAATCTGATGTGACCTACCGGTGAACTGTTACCGGTAAACAGCTTTTTATCAGGTTATAGCTACCAGAATTGATATTTTAAGAACGCAAGTGGTAAACAGAGTAGATCCATAACCTATGAAAAAATTTGAAACAGGTTAGAAATTTGACGTAAGTAACAAACTGAGCAGAGTCCTACTTTGAACACATTTCCACTTTTAATGCACGCTTCGCTTTGCATCACTACTTTTTTTGAGGTTAGATTCTTCATGAATCCGGTAGATGGATCTGGTAGAAACAACAATTTTCGGACACGGTAACTTTTTACCACTCGTGTTTTCGAACACAGTCGATAGATGCGGTATCTACCGGTAGAATTTTCGTAAATGCGTATGTATTTTCTATAAAATCCATACAGAAAGTTGTTTGCAAAATATTTTAAATTTCTTGTATGTACATTACCTTTCGACAGTTGTATGTATTTTATACAAATTCCATACAGAAAGTTTCGAGCAAAAAGATCCTATTTCGAGTAAAATTATAACACAAATATACTACGAATATGTCAATTGCACTTGACACTGACATCTTTCAGTCAGAATTTTCTTAATATAGTAGATGCTTCTACCATAGCTGGCTAATTTATGAAATTTAATTTCTTTATAATTTTATAACTCTATCCATTTAATATGAAGTATAAAATGCAGTCAAATCGTATAGAGAATACAATGTTCTTTAATATTTATAATAAGATTAAATGTGAAAAAATGATGTTTAACATTGTTTTTTCAAGAAAAACTATTAAAATCTTCAAATGAGGGTACTTCCGGTTGACCAATTACAACCAAAATCTAATCAGCTCTTCATATGGATGCAACGAAGAGGAATACAAAAGAATTATAATTTTTGGAATTACACTGACACACACACACACACACAGTAAAAATAGTAAATCGTATTTTAGGGAACTTAAAACGTGCTTATTCATTAAAAACTCACCACCGATTTTTTTGATCAAAGACAATACCTTCCTTACCTAAAGGTGACGGAAGGTAAAAAAAATTGTATTATTCTTATTGTATTATGAGTTCTGAAAGATTTTTAATTTAATTTTACTGTTACTATTTAAATTAAATACATTATAAATTTTGGTTGGTTTCAATAACTTGCAATTATCAGAAAAGATCTATTCTAGGAATAGATTCACAACTTAAATTTTTAAATTGTGTTTCAATAATTTATAGTTGATATTTCTAATTTTTAAAATCTCCTGTAGAAAGAAATAAAATATTATACACGACGATAAAATAGTTTTTATTGTCTTGTATAAAAAATAACTAGCATTGAAGCGTTATTTGCTTAATAATGTGCATTAACTTCAGGGCGTAACGTGCTGTAGCAAACCCTAAAATTAAATTTAGGATTACAAAAATGTAACTTCGGACACACATCAAGGACCTAAAAATTACTGGAAAATCTAGACAAATTTGTACAATGTTACTTATAGTCATTTCATTTATAAATGCGTTTTATTTCATTTCATTCTCAAAACTAAAATCTATTTAGAAACTATGTAAATATAGGTTTAACATCAGTACTTACAACTAGTTTATATGTATCATTTCATATCACATTCAGTAATTAAAGATGTAATATAGAATTTGTAATTAACATTCATCATATTCACTTCATGTTTTTCTATAATTCTTGTAGAGTTCCTAACACAATTGATTTATGTAGGATCAATTACAAAATGCAGCTCCCGTTACCGGTGGTATGGGAATGCATTTACTTCAGAAAATGGGTTGGAAACCCGGAGAAGGATTAGGTAAGGAGAAAACAGGTTCTTTGGAACCTCTTTTACTAGAAGTGAAGCTGGACAAAAAGGGTCTTGTGGCCAATGAAGAAGTCAAAAATAAGAAGCCTGTTAAAGCTCAAAAGACTTCCGTAACCACGAAAACATTAGCTGGAAAACATCCAGTTTCATTGTTGGGAGAATTTGCTACGAAGAGAAAATTGGGAGTTCCGTCGTACGAGTGTTGCTTTGAATGTGGACCAGATCACAAAAAGAACTTCTTATTTAAGGTAAGTCAACAATATTATTTTTAAAGTATATTAAATTGAATTTAATTTTAAACAAACAAAACGCAGTTATTCAAACGTATGTAACTGACAGATAAATGTCACTATCAAAGAACTAATCATTTCAAAATAATATTAGTAACGTTTTAAAAAGAAAAAAAGTAAATAGAACAATAGAAAAGGAATTCAATACAGTTTCCAGCATAAGTAAATAAGTAGGTATGTATTTAGATTAATAAAAATTAACGATTCACAAAAATGTTTAAGCTAATCCTTATTTTTGGATTAGTAAATTCTATTCTATCCCGGTATTTAAAATTTAATATTCATTTTATTATAGCTCCGGTCGTCTCATGTCATGAGTGCCCTCGGGGCTATGGGTTCGAATCCCACTAAGGCATGGATGTGTGTGAAAGTGAACCCACTCTATAATTGGGATTTAATCCTGTTGAGGGGTTTAAAAAAAAGGTAGTTACTTGGGATTAGACTATATTTTAAGAAATATACCGTCAAAATTAGTGTAAAATTCACATCCAAAAATATGGATTAACTTTAACTTTTTTGTGATTCGGGCTGTAAATGGCGGGAGGTATTGTGTTGGCCACACCAGATTTTTAAATACGGAATCCATTATTTTTGTGTGTTGAAAAAGAGCAATTTATATAACCCTTTTGGTGCACTCTCCACGTCAGCAATGAATGCCCGTGGGGTGCAAATATTTCATCATTACCGATATCTGTGTACAAAGAAGATTGGCACACCCAGCAATAAGTAAAAAGCCTTGATGATTTAATTATTTATATTTATTTATTATTAGCGAAATCCGTTTTGAGAACAAAATCACTCTATATTTACGTAATAGAAAATCATAATTAACGAATAACAATAGACTTTCTAAAAATAAAAATCGCTTTCAATTTCGATGAGGTTTCATAAAAAAATAGTGGAGGATCCCATTGAGGCTTTCTGATAATTGATTTGTTTATTATTTATTTCAGGTTATCTTAAACGGAATTGAGTACAAACCAAACGTCGCTTCTTCAACGAAAAAACAAGCGAAAGCCGATGCAGCAACATGTTGTCTTCAGCAGTTAGGATTATTAACATCATAAATACTTACTAATTAGATAATACATTTAGTACTTTTTACAATAGAAAGGTAATGTCTCACTGTTTCCTAAGATTAATTGTATGATTGATGTAAATGTTTTTATCTAGAATCAGTACTTTATTTTATTATACTCATTTACTTAAATAAAAGTATTGGAAAATAATAAATATTTATCCTTAAGAGTTGCAGGAATATTTTAATTTTGTAATTTTTGGGAGTATAATTATAAATTATATCTAATAACTATTACAGGGATTTAGTCAGCATTATAGTTGCAACAACAATGTGCGAACGAGTATGTGGTGTATTCGTGAACCGTGGTTTCAAAGATGACTTCTTGGTGCTTGAGAAGGATTTTTGGACACCAGGAGGGCGTGGAGTCTACCTGAAGATTTTATTTATCTCAAGGTAAATTCAAATTTATTATTATAACTTTTATTAATTCAGTTGATATACAAATTGTAATAAATATATCACATATTCTTCACACATATTTCATTTTTCACGATCATCCAGAAAATGAGCTGATTCTGTTTACTTTTTAGACCGGAAAATCCTTTACCGAGCTAGCTCGGAAAATTGTAGGTATCGGAAAGTTACTTTCCGATCTCTACAAGAATGTTTCCATGGCGATCAGTTGTTTATTTATTTATTTCTTATATCTTCACAATAAAAAATAAAATTAGGACCGCGAAATCGAACAGGCTGAGTGGGGCGTACAATTTTCTATTTATTTCTTATGCATATTTAATTATTTTTGTTTTTTGCAGATTGAAGAACGGCTGACCTGTCGTCGGAACTTATCATAGCAACAGTCCTTCAACTTTTCTTAGGACTTTGCTACCCTGCATTGATAGTTCTAATACCCAGGACTTTATAAAAAATACTAGTAAAGGTATAAAGTAATTAATTATATATTTATCTACTCTTCTGTAAAAATAAATCAAAATTCATTATTGTTTATTTACAGACCCAGGATGTACCTAGGACGATATGGCAAATACAATTTATTATATGTATTTTAAATATTTATTGTAATATAATATCGTTTATTTGTATGTACTGTCTATATGTGAAATAAAAGGAAATATATTTTTCTCAAAGTTAATAAAATTTTCTTCAATTTTCCTATCTTATCCTATATACAATGAGGAATGTATCCTCTTCGGTCATTTAATTGATATGGGGCATATATCTATTGGGAATTTAAATTCAGTGAATCGTGCATAGATGCTACTATTAATACGGGTCGTATACCTATTGGAAATTTAAATACACTCAATCATGCATGAATGCTTCTTTTAATATAGAGCGTATACCTATTGGGAATTTAAACTCAGTAAATCGTGCATGGATGCTTCTTTTAATATTGGTCGTATACCTATTGAGACTTTAACCTATTGGGAATTTAAACTCAAAACCGTGCATGGATGCTTCTTTTTAATATAGGTCGTATACCTACTGGGAATATAAACTCACTGCATCATGCGTAGATGATTCTTTAGCGTACATAGATGCTACCTGAAAGTAGCATCTATGCACAAAAAAAAAAAATTTATTGCGTCCATAGATGCTACTTCAAGGTAGCATCTATGCACCAAAAAAAATTTTATTGAGTGCATGGCTGCTTCAAAAAAGCAACTATGCACGAAATAAAATTATTTCATAAAAATTAGTTTATATATAGAAAAAAAATCTAAGGAATCCAAATTTGCACGAATTAACACTGTAGCTTTATTAGTTTTCCAGATATTCAATAATACAGTGATTAAATCTATTGGAACTTACCGTCACTAATTCGTTCAGGAGTTCTGGAAGGATTTAAAAAGGAACAAATGTATAATTGCACAGAACTAATCGTTTATTCAACACTGGATAATACAATAAATAGGATAATACACATATAAAAGACAATACAATTGACACAGGACGTGCCATGTGCTTTGTACAGATTTCGTTATGATAATAAATATATTTTGAAACATTTTTTTTTTTCATAATATGTCTGAAGGAAATCTATTTGCTTGTTATTTACTTATAAATATCTTACTTTTGACAAAATTAGAAATCATTACATTAATAACGCAATAAGGATTAATGATTGATGATACAAATGTGTCACCAATTCGTGGGATTGGATGAATAAGAATAGTTTCGTTTGTAATTTTCCTCGCTTTGAACATATTTCTTTACTATCTATAATAAAAGATCTGTGTAAATACAAGAATTTTTGTTTGCATTTTCATAAAAAACAATGTATGCATAAACTTTGCATTTAAAGAAAACAGAACATGTTATTGTTTCATATTTGTTCATATATTGTCTAATTTACAATAAACAATTCTAAATATGATAAAAATTTATTTATTTCATTAGATCAAATAAAAAATAATATTTTCAATATTCATTTTTGTCAGTCAGTACAAAATTTAATTCCATTAAATCTTATACAAATACAGTTGCAATTTGAAGATTGTTCTATTATATTTTGTATATATAAGGTAAGTAATGAATGTTCGAATTACTATTTCAATCATTTAATCTAATTTACTATTCACATATAATTTTATACAGGGTGTAGATCGCGACACCATTGGACTTTTACATTTTCATAATTTCCTGCTTCTCTAATTATTTTTGGTGAAAATACTTCAAATATAAGTCGCAGAGCTTATTTTGCATCGGAATAAAAAAAAATTATTGCAACAATTACAAGTACATTATTGTTACAAAATTAATAATAGTACACCCTCTACACAATAAATAACAATCACAACTAGAACAATTACAAACATTTTATTTGTATTATAAGCTAAAAGGAATTCAGGGGTCAAGGTAAGGCGTACGTTATTTTAAAAAAATATATTTTTTTGAATAAATCCTACACTAACTAAATTTTATAATTAAATTAATTATTTAATAATGTATCCTGAGATGTCCTTAAGTGGTCCTTGGTCCGCTGTTTATCCTGTAATCACACAGAAAAACATTATTAGACAGTTATTTCCAAAAACCCACGTCAGACTTCAATAACTCCCTTAACAGCAACCCCTAGGGGCTCAGATTTGGCTATCCATTAGTCCTTTGTCCCTAGTTAACATATACAAAATTTGAAACAAATCGGAGTTATTTATGTAACAAGTGTGTAAAGTAGTACTTTTTTGGTCGAGTGCGATGTTTTACGCATGAGGCGCAGCCGAATGCGCAAAGTGTAGCACGAGACAAAAAATACTATTTTACACACGTGTTGCATACAACATTTTTCCTACAACCGAAATGGTATTGATGTTTCTCATAATACTGAGTGTACAGGCATCCAGCAGCTTCAAATACTGTTAGTACTCTTTCTCATAACACTGTACAAAATGTAACTTAAACACTTGGAAGAATCTCAGACAGACGATGATTAGTCTTTTATAATGTCCAAATTGTACATTTAATATTAATATTAAAAATTAGGTTAGGTTAAAAAAATGTTAATGTCCTTAAAAATTAGATTAGTACTCAATCTGTTTAAAATTTTTAGATTTATTCCATTTATAGTGTATATTCATATTTCTTAATAAATTTTATTACTTTCATTATTATTTACTACCTAATTATATACTTGACAGGTAAATTAACCGAATTTTAATGTTGCCTAGCAACGCTTATTTACTTTTCAAGCACTAGTGCGTGAAAAGTACTTTTCACGCACTAGTGCTTGAAAAGTGACACTTTACACACTGTAATGAGTGCGTGAAAAGTACTTTTCACGCACGGTTGTAGGAAAAGTTTTTTTTGCCAAAAAAACATCACCTTTTTAATTTCGATCGGGAAAAAATTTTTTGAGTTAGACATGGCAACCCCTTAATTCGACCCCAAGGATTTCGAATCCGGCGTCCAGATTGGGATTTGATTATAACATTATTTAAAAAGAAACAAAATTTTCGAATAAAGTACATTTTTTCAGTTAAATTGTATCTATAAATATTTCACGTTGCGCATCTATAGGGCACGGAAGATCACGTGACCTAACATATGTTTTGTCCCTTTCTCACTTCAGACTCGATCTTCAGCTCTGTCCCATGCTAACTTCAGACTGTACTTTCGACGCAGTGCGCATGCGTCAGTATGAATAGCTGTCATATTTTTGTAGCGGTAAATTTTAAGAATGAGTTTGCGCAAGCGTGGAATTTGTTGTCATTTTGTTATTTGGCGGTTCTTGTGTTGATTGTGTTATTGTTATTCATTGTAGTGTTTTATTATTTGTTTCTTTTTGTTATCTTGTTTGTTGTTATTTCTTTCATTGTTATTTTCTGTTGTTTGTGAGTGTTGTCATTCTTTTTCAAACGATGCCAGTACGTTGTTGGGTGCAAGTTTGTCGTCCGATTATAATATAAAACTGTTGACACCCCATCAAGCACCGATTATCTAGGTAATATTTAAAACCTAACCATATTTAAACATAAGTAACAAGTGACAATTTGTATAGGTAGGGTAGGCGTGGTAGGTAGGTTACATGTGGGTTACATGTGAAAAACAAGAGACGTCGTCTGTGGCTCGTGGCCGTTTATATTTATGAGAATATCACTTGCTGACATAATTATCGATTACTCAGATTTGATAGTAGGTCGTTGTTGAAGCCCTAAATTTATAAATTGTCAATTACTGTTGGTATGTAATATTTGCTTTTTAAGCAAGAATGAAGACAAAGAGCATCCTGATCGTAATATTTATGAATATACATATGATCACATTGTTATCTTCCATTATATTATATTATTGAAGAATTCAATAAAAACCTATTTGATTCTTATTGTCTTCATTTTATTCTCATTTGATATCTTGCTAGAAATGTGACAGCTATTCAAACTGAAGCATGCGCACTGCGTCGAAAGTACAGTCTGAAGTTAGCAAGGGACAGAGCTGAAGATCGAGTCTGAAGTGAGAAAGGGACAAAACATATGATAGGTCACGTGATCTTCCGTCCCCTATGGGCACGAAATGCATTGAAGTTATTTGCAAGTAATATTATATATCATAAATGAACTTGAATAGTCTCTTTCGTGAATAATACTTTAGTACAAGCCTTGTTTTAACTCAAATGCTATTTAAAAAAATCTGATGTGGTCAGCACATTACCTTCCGTCAGTTCTATGTTTTTGTATAAATGTCATACAGAAAGTTCCTTGCAAAAGATTATATTTCTTGTACATTACCTTAAGGCATTTGTATGTATTTTATACAAATGCCATACAGAAAGTTTCTAACAAAAGATCCTATATTTCCAGTAAAATTATAACATAAACATACTGTCAACTGCACTTGACACTGGCACCTT
>OY720449.1:9024700-9129700 GCA_963082715.1 Harpalus rubripes | reverse complement strand
TCAATGTCAATAATTGTTGTAATTTAGGTATAAAAAAATAATCATTACGTTAATTGGTAATTCAATAAAATTAGTTCAACATGACAAATATTACAGAAATGAAGTATTCCTAGTTTTATGATAAAATATATGAAAGTTCATGATATTCTAGTTTTAAAATTAATAATAAATATGATTCAATCTGATATGAACCATATCCGACCAAGAAAAAATAATAGTTTCGATTCATGGGCCAAAAATAAAGACAAACGGTATGTATAAATAAAATTATACTTTAGTTTTATAATTAAATATTAATTTATAGAACCACTCTGTCAAATGATCCGATTTTAATAAATTTCAATGAATTAGATCGTAACACTAAATATGTACCATTAGGATTTTCAAAGTAAGTTGGTAGTCCAATCAAAATAGGCAAAAAAAGTTTAAACTTAGGAAAAATTTGCATTGAGGTGAAAATTGGTACAGACCTTAAATACATTATAAATGAAATGTTAAAAATCGATCATATTTTTTCTAAAAAATATATTCTAGGTCAAAAGTCAAAAAATCGGTTTTCGCTAATATTTCGAAAATAATTTTCTGTATAAAAATGTTACAAGAATTCAAAATTAAAGCTGAACTTTTTTTATGCAAAAAAGGATTCTTACAGTTTTTACCTAGGAGGAACTGTCAAAGAGTTAGGTTTATTTTTAAAAAAATATGCAATAACGTATTTAATACTTTGTCTAACAGGGTAGGGTATTCGACAAATTTTGGGAAAGTGTTTTAAATTGCACATATACACTTAATTATAGATGCAAAATTATTATTATATATATTTTTAATCGTTAATACATTTAAAATAGGGTTTATAAATTTTTGTTTTAAATTTCCCGCTAAAACGCTCTTGTCGCTCATAATGTCACGATCTAGTAGTTTAATAAATACTTTGTGAAAATTAGAAGTTCTTTAGTGTTTATATCTGTATGTTCTTTCATTTTTTGAAGAATAATACAGATAAACACTAAAGAACTTTTTATGTTTAGAAAGTATAACTATACTAGATCATGACGTCATGAGCGATAAGAACGTTCTAGCTGGAAATTTGAAACAAAATTTTTAAAACCTTATTTTAAATGTGTTAAGTACATATATAATAATAACTTTGCATATATAATTAGGTATAAATGCACAATTTAAAATACTTTCCCAATATTTGTCAAATACCTGTGGCATCGAAAAAATAAATTATCGATGATTTTTAAATAATTTTTGTCAGCGCTTTCGTACAAATTTTCATTTTTTTATTCATTACTCTGATTTTGTTAAAGATAAGAAAACGCGGTTTAAAATTTTGAAATCAGCATGAAATTCTCTTTCATATCATGTTTTATACGATGAGTGATTCGCGATTTACTATAAGTTAGATGAAATTCCTCTAAAATTTTAAACATCCGAAAAATGACAGTCCGCTTTTTTATCCAAAATTTTGATACAATTAAAGATAAACAATATTGCGTACGTGTGCAAGTGGTTGATGATTCGTAAGCTATATGATCTAAGGATTGATGAAGACTTTTGACATTTCATTTATAATGGTGTATTTAAGGCCTGTACCAATTTTCAGCTCTATGCGAATTATTCCGAAGTTGAATGTCTATTTGGACTGGAGTATGGTTCAATATTTTATATGAAAAATATTTTAAAGTAGACAGGTACTTAAAAAGGAACATGAAGATACACAAAAACATGACGCCTTGTGTAATAAGTTCGTAGAAGCAGTAAAATATTATGGAGAAGAGTATTGTGTAAATACTAGTTTGCATGGGCTTCGTTATGTTGGAGCACAAGGGGTTTCCATTTTTGAAAGGTAAGAAGATAAATACAATTTAAAAGATCTGTTTAAAAAGAATCCGACCTTCAAATTTCCCGCGCAAAATAATGACGGTAGGACGGCGCCACTTTTCACAATAGAGGGGAACACCTTCTTGCGCATGCCTGAACTTTCGCTTGGCCATCGGGTGCGTCATTCGTTGCTTGGTAGGTACTGTGGGACGTGTGGTTCAAAGTATTCATTGGATTTCCGATTCGCTCGAATTGACTGAATGTGTTGAGCAAAGATGCCAAGGTTGATCCTGGTAACTGATGAGTCATGTGTGTAAGGGTATGACCTGGAAACAAAAGCATAATCATCGCAATGGAAGCATCCCTCGTCCCCAAGGCCGAGAAAAGCGCGACAGTTGCAAAGCAAAATAAAGGTGATGCTGAAGGTCTTCTTTGATGGCCGTGGAATTGTGCATCACGAATACGCATCGGAAGAATAAACAGTGACGAAAGAAGTTCTCCGCCGTCTCATGACAATGCTCCAGATCATTCATCGTACCTGATCCAGACTTTCTTGGCGAAAAATGGAATTACAGTCGTTCGCCAAGCTCCCTAGTCTTCAGACATGGCTCCTTGCGACTTCTGGTTGTTTCCGAAATAGATACTTACAAAATTATGTTATGTTGAAAACAAATATAAATATATGTTTTATTTTTAAAAAATTATAAATTTTTAGTAAATTAAGAAAGAACATTTTCTCTGACGTCATTATTTTGAACCGGAGAAAGGGAAGCATATTTAAGAATGTAACTTGTAGATGGCGTGCGAGTGCAGGTTTTAATTTAATTTTGACATGTCTCTTGTTTATTATTGCAATTTGCGTTGTTTCTGTTACTTTTATTACGTATTTCGATTTGTTAAGCAGGATTTTGACAAACTAAAATACTAACCTTCAAACGTGAAACAGGTGATCTGTCATGTTTAAATTACGTCATTACCTGCACATACCATTGCTATGGGGCGTACCCATGCTATGGCTCTACGGCCATTCATTGGTTTGGCGTAATTCTACGTCATACATGACGGTAATTTAAATAGTCAAATTTCATTAATTTTTTTTGGTCAATTTATGAAAATTTTGTCAAAAGAAAAAAAGGGGTAGTAAGTTTTTATTGTCTCTTCAAAAATATTAAATAAAAAAATGGTACCAAGTAGCCCATTGAGTAAGTGGCTACTAAAGAGGCTCTGAAAGGACCCGTTTTGAGAGTAGAGAAGAGATAATAAGCTCCCAACCCCGTCAGGTACGCAATATTTTTTTCGCAGCCGAAGGTCGGATTCTTTTTAGACAGTCCTCGTTATAGAAGAACTAATATGAATTGTTTTTAGATTATTCTGGATATTATCATTCATTCTTGCTGTAGGATTTGCTGCTTATTTTATTAATAACGTTTATACAAAATGGAGCTTATCTCCAGTAATTGTTGGAATTAATCCTAAATTTAAAGATATATCAAGTATACCATTTCCAGCTATCACAATATGTAATATGAATCAAGTTAAGAAATCAGTAGCGAAAAAAATAATTAAAAGCCGGTAATAATGATTAAGCGGCTTAGTGGAAAAGTGGTACACTTTTGCTGTGTCGAATATATATAGATATATATATTTTCGCCGACGGTTTAGAATTAATTTATTATTTTAAATGTGGCAACTACATATTTAAATAAGTGTAACAATGGCTGAAATTCAACTGGCAGTACAGGAGTGATCAAACTCTGCGGCTCGGTGAGTCCGGTTGGAATGGTAAACGACAGCTGTATATGTATACGATATAGTCTAGATGCTACGTAAAAACAAATTTAAATAATTTTATGGACAGTACAAGGCAATAAAACAATACGTTCTCTGCCGTTAGTCTCAGATAGAAAGTAAAATTACATTGCATTCATTTTCCTCGATGTATAATTTACTATTACCACTTTTCCACTGAGTTCCTCTGTTTAATATATCTATACAAACCTTAATGACTATTGGTTTTGAGTTTCTTTTTGTATTCCTTTGTTATTTCTCCCTTTCCTACTTCAAATTTCGTGAAATGTGCTTTTGCCTCTGATCCACGTTTCTCCGGGTCTTTCCTTTTTTAGTGTTCCTTTAACTCAACGAATAGTTGGAATAGTTTAAATATCCTATAATAAAAATTTCAGAGATGAAGCCGATTTACTACTTTTGGATGATATATGTAAGTCCAATAATTCATCCATGTTTGATAACACAACTGATGACAGTGTGACAAAATGGTCTACTGTTAAAGAATTCATGTTAAGAGTAAGAGAAATAATATTATTAAAATCGAATTCTATTAAATATAATTTTTAATAAGGTAAGTCAACCCTGTCAGGATATGGTGGTATATTGCCTGTGGCAAGGAAATCCAATTACTTGCGAATTGATTTTAAACCCAACATTAACTGACGAAGGTGTATGTTGTACTTTTAACAGAGTTGCCAGTAAATTTATGTTTAATCATCCGTAAGTTTATTATACTAATAATATTCTACGTATTAATTATATTAAATATTCAGATGGCAGCTTGGAGACGATTTTAATATAACATTTCCAAAAAATAGCATCGATTGGACACCAGAAAATGGGTATCCGATAAATGTTACTAAGGATATATGGCCGTATCGACCAGAAGGTATATTCATTTTAAACTTACAAAAATTTATTGTAGATTTTTGTTGTTTCGTGTTTTAGGTGCCGGATCGCATCTTGGTTTAACAATAGTTACTGATATAAAAGTAAATGATTATTATTGCTCTTCAACTAATAGTGTGGGATTAAAGGTATTATATAATAATTATTATCGACTAAGGTAGCGTGGTTGTGTGCGTTGTGATTCGGACAGCCCGGGTACGACTTCTCTAGTGCTCTCCCCACAACAACTTTGACGGCCAATGAGGTGACGCTTGGTAAACGCCCAAAAAACAAAAAAAAAAAATACACAAAATTATACCATTTTCAAAAATGTAAAACTAGAGGCGATTTCGGGCGACAACCGTTCACTTGCGGTATGTTGCATTCAGGTACGTTCACACATTCGGGCGCTAGGAACAACTTACCCGGTATGCTTGAATCAGTGCACACAGCTGAACTGGTTTGCGAGTCGGGTCAGCTCTTTGTACACTATTTAAATCTCTTTTTATGTCTTTTTTTGAAATGTCAAAAGTCAAAACAGTCTGTCAAACAGTGTGACATTATTTTCGTTGACTCATTAGGTGCGTTCAATGAAGTAAGCAAATCTAGCAAATGCTAGGTAAGCAAACGAGACTTGTTGCTTAGTGCGCTGAACGATTTGCTAGCTATATGACGAACTGTCATCCACAACTGTCATCGAGAAACGTATATAGATGTCAAATATAACATTGTGTAATTGTGTACCTGTTGTATTTCTTTTCTTGGTCTGCGAACATATGGAAAATGAATTTATATATTTATTTTTAGATAGTGGGATTAATTTGGAAGAAGCTATATTGACTATAACAAAATATTTCAGATTTAATAATGTTATAAACATCCATCACAAAACTCTCAAAGCCTTTTTTACATGTGGTTAATAGACACACACCATATAAAGAAATAGAAACAGTTCAAGTTAACTTCATGTATGTAAAATTTGTATTTCCCGCCATTATATTTGACACTTAAGCAAGACAAGCGAGAAAATTGTGGCTTGGATTGCTTGCGAGCAAATCAAGCAAATGCTAGGCTAGCAAAGTCGTTCAACAAATTTTACTTCCGGTTGCTTGTTTTGCTTGGCTTATTGAACGTACCTTTTTTTAGGACAAATATGAATGAACTATCTTTCTTTGTTAATGCATTTTATTTGTCAGACATTATTTTTGACAGTTTTAAATGTCGCAGAATATACATAACCACCAAGCACGGTGTTAACAAGAGAACCAATGATAGTGATCGGGTATGTCGCCCGAAATCGCCTTAGAGATAGACTTATCAATATTCGCAATCGAAATTAACGATAGTGGCGCTGATTTTCGAAACAAGATGGCCGCCATACGATGGGTTTGACATATGACAGTTTACATTATTCACTGAGTTTCGTTGACTGTGTATACAAACCAAGTTTAAAAATTTATTTATGTGAAAGCGATAAGTTTAAATATTTAATTATTAATTACTACACTATTCACTCAGCTGTCACTTATTCAATATGGCGCTTGTACGATTGCTTTCCGTAGTACTGATTTGCGCCTCTAGAGGGAGATTTTTATCTACGATTGCGAATAATATCGATAAATAAACAAAATGTATCGATACATTAACGATATTATTATAAGATTTTCTAGATTTAAATTAACAATGCTTGCTCTACATTTCATTAAGGATTCGGGACAAAAAACACTATTTTACATTATAAAATCTGATGTAGCCAACACAATGCCTCCCGCTTTTAATTTTTATTCATTTAAATATACATATTTTGATTTGTAGACTTTTGCTTCCCTTTAGAAATTGATTTAGGATATAAACTTCTTTTGGCCTTTTTGGGAAGATTTTAATGTTTGATATTATTTCTTTCGGCCACACAACATCAAAATTGAGAATACTCTATCGGTTATGTAATTCTGCTTAAAGTAACAAAGCAAATAACATTTTTTCGATCAATGGAAGTCTTCACTGAGATGATTTTGTTATTTGGTGCGATGACGGAACTTCGTGGGCAAACATACCTGACAAAAAAGGCATAATAAAATGTAAATCCACAACCTGTGAGAAAAAAAATTAGATTGCTGATGATGAAGGCCATTGGGCCTTCGAAACGTCCAAAAATATAAAGAAATAATATCAAACATTAAGTTTATATCCTAAATTAAATATACATACATATTTAGTTATGCTGGAAACTGTATTAAGATCCATTCCATAAACTATAGTTCTATTTTCCATTTAAAATCCCTACACCTCCCTTAGCAAGAGTAGCGGAAGGTAAAAAATCGGGTGACGTATATAGTTTGACCGGCTTACATTTTCAACAAATTATAATATCTACCAAAATAATGAGAAATTTCTACAAAATTCTTTCGATTAATTTTTATATAGACTTAAAAATTACAAAATTCGTCATTTGAAGGGTCATCATCTAAGTCCAAATTTATCTTCTAGCGATACCCTTTACTTATAATAACAATTTCGTAAAAATCCAGTGTACAGTAAAATCTACCTTGCAGGTCTTATACATTTTTAAAGATAAAAATATTTATTATTGACAAAGTTTGGTTTCACGAATTTAAATTATTTATTTAATGCATGTAAAAATGGTCGGCTCTCAAGCGCCATCTACTATTTTCTCACGTGAAATGAAGTCGAAAGAAATTTTGCTCACCATTTTCGTAAGTTTAAGAGTTTGTGTTGAAAATCTAAATTGGCCGTCATAAGTTCATAATGTATCGATACAATCATTATATCTAAATCCATTTCTAATAGCGTTTTCCATTTATATAGTTTTGCACTTAGTGCAGGCAATGACGTCATGCTCGGCACTACAGCTACTAGATAAATACATAGCTGACTCATCCACCGTATTGGCGCCAAAATGAACGCAGTAAATTATGAAATAGAAGTGCATTTTTTATAAGTTTATATAATAACTATTTTTCACAATTAAATATAACTTCCGTATTTGCCATATTATATTTCTTTAAAATAATAAAACAAGAAAACATGCGGTTCGTTAAGATTTTTGAGATTAGAGAAAAAAATATGTTTTGCATAAGTACCTGTAAAAATTATAACCATTACTGCATGATTTGCACAATTTGGAGTAAAACAACGTGTCATTCTGAATAATTTCTATGATTAATAATTCTGTAAGACTGATATTGAATAATTGAAGTGGCTCCAAAATGGCGGACGAGTCACTAGTCGTTACAACTCGTGCGACTGCACTGGCAAAGACTGACGATCGTAGTAAGTGCGCACTGAGTAAGGTTCGGTTCACTCGAAAAATATAAATGGAACACTTAAAACTCAGTTGGTGCGCTCTGATAATATAAATGGAAAACGCTATAAGTGAAACATATTCTTACCGTATTATATAACTTTTGATTCTTCTAATCCTGAATTGGAGAAACCTTTGTCTTTCTTCTGTACGAAACTTCATAACTCTCTTTCTTCTTTGAATTTTTAAAGTCCGTTTTCGCAGTCCAATCCGTACCATTACACAAGTTTAAGTTTTGTTTATTTTAGTCTCCATAGTTCAGTCTGTACCTTGACAAAAGTTCTGTCAATTTATTTTAAGGTCCGTCTCCATAGTCCAGTCGAAAGTCCAATGGTGGCAGATTTTGGATTTTTATTGCACCCCAGAAAAGAAAACAGAATTGCAATTACCCCTAACGTAGATGAAGCAGCACCTACTATAACTGATATTCCTGTCGAACAAAGACAATGTTTATTTTCATCAGAACGACAATTACACTTTTTCAGGTAATCTGCATAAAAAAAATATTAAATGTAGTAATGAAAAATCATATTTTGTAGGACATATACAAAAAATAATTGTGAAATGGAATGTATATCAAATTATACTCTTCAACAGTGTGGTTGTGTACCGTACTATCTTCCAAGTAAGATAAATACAATGCTAAATATACTTATAATTATTTAAATATAAATAAATTGTAGAGAACATGGACACAAAAATTTGTGGAAAGAAAAAAGAAGATTGCTATACAACGGCTAAACGTAAGTTACACAATATTTATCAATGATTAAAATAAAACATTTATATTTATAGATGTTATGGAAACATCTATTTTGGCCAACGCTGAGTAAGTAAATAAAATAATTATTTTATCAAATTACAAATATAAATTCTAGGGAAATATGTAATTGTCTGCCTGCATGCTACGAAATATCGTATACTGCAGAAGTTTCTATAGGCGACATATCTAATATCAAACTTAGAAAAGCATACACAACCTCCGTTGCAATGTAATTTGGTAATTCTCAATTTCCATCAAATTGTTTAAATTTTTGTGTTTTAGGAATGATTTAATTGTGACACACTTTTATTTTTCTCATACTCAGTTCAGAAGTTATCAAAAGAGTGAATTATTTGGATTCACAGAATTTTTAGGTAATTTCTAAATGTATTTTAGGAGCTTTTGGCATGAACAACCATAGTCTATTTATTTAAATTTTAAATAATTTTGTTAAAAATTTCTGTAACTTCATTTATCTCAAATGTTTAAATATTACAAAATTATTTAGTGGATGTTAAGTAATAGAAAAATTATATTAATGAACAATAGACCTTTTCAATTTAAGAGTTATCTCTTTATATCGCTGCAAATAGAAAGTAAAATGGCGCGAATAACTGCCAGTTGGGTTATCAAACGAAACGTCAAAAATATTGCAGTCATTAAAATACTTGTATCCTCGGTGAAAATTTGCATCGTTACACATTTTAGCTTTAGAAGAAACAAGCGCCATAGATCTCAGATGTTCTTACTATGCGCAAATTCCCATAACGCATATCTTCTATCGCTTTAAATTGAAAAGGTCTATTACATAACAGTGATCCAGAATGATTGAAGGTTCCGCCTCGTTCTGATTTTATGTTTGCCGCATAGTTGTGATAATGAAATACGATTGACAGATTGCATTGGCGTACATATTTCCCCTCATTTTCATCATTCCTCGCAGTAGGAATATATACTTCCAAAATAAACTTGTCATGTTCTTCCACAAACAACCTATCTAACGTAGTGATTTGAATAAATAACAGTTTAATTATAAAGGTAAAAACAGACTATCAAAAAATTCAAATACTAACGCCGCTTACTTTTCCAAAAGTCGGTAATACAGGAAACAAAATTTGGCATAACCGGTAAATTGATACTAATTTTTTTCGTGAAAGATAATTTTGCTCATAATCAGAACTTTTTCATGTCACGTGACATTCAATCAATCTGGATCACTGTGTATTAATTATAGTTACCAACAAATAAGTATGGACTGCAGATTTGAACCAACGACCAATTATAACTACACAAAACTTCGTTCGGTTTGTTTTGATTTCGGCTGGCCAGACAGAGAAACTAGAATAGAGATATGTCTTGTCTAATTCGAGTATTACTCACTAGAGGTCACAACTGAGGCCACGTAGAGTATCATTGTCTAGTTAGAATATTGCTCACTAGATGCGCAAGTGTTCATAGTTAAAATTTCGTGGTTAACATTCAAGGTCAACATTAAATAATTTATAAAGTTTAATATTAAAGAAAAATCAACGTGCCACTCAAAAAACCACTACAACTACAAAAAAAGACAAAATACACATGCTTCTACGTGGCCTCTAGTGAGCAACGTTCAAACTAAACACTAGACTGACACTCTTCGTGGCCTCTAGTGAGAAATACTCGAACTAGACAAGACATATCTCTATCTCTAGTTTCTCTGCCGAAATCAAAACATTCAGTGAGGAGGGATAGGGAATGTTTTGTCTATACTCTATCCGTTTTAACTATAGACTAGATGGCGTTTCGAGCGCGGCCGTTTTTACATGTATTAAATAAAAAATTCAAATTTTGGCACCATTCCTGGATTTAAAAAAATCTTTCTGACATTTTTTCAGTAATTTTGTCTTGTACATATCTGTCTAGTTTTATCCATAATATTAACGAAGAGAACAATAACAAAACTAGCGAACTACTAACTAAAAACTAAGAAAACGCGCACAATGAAAACTATGTAATATGAAATATAACGCCAAAACACTATGAAATTTATATAAACGAAAAGAACAATAATATACTTAACAAACAGAACTGAACAGAAATTAATAATTTGTAATAAATTGTGTACTATTGATTTTGCTGACTTTTATTTATTCTAAGTCAAACGTCAAAATAATTGCCACAGTTGTCAAGCAAATTTAAATTTCGCGTCAATTATTTTACTGTGTAAACTCGGTTCACGTTTGAACCAATCAGAGAGCTAGAATCATAGGCCCTATCTCACCCAACGCTCTATAGTTAAAACAGATAGAGTATAGTTATATTTGGTCGTTGATTTGAACACTATTGCCAATTCATGGGCAACGTTGAAAATGCTAAGTTTTGAAGAAGCGGCAACATCGCACAGCAAGGGATAGGGTGTGGAGAAGGAAAAAAGTTGAGCATCAGTCCATTCTTAGTTGACGGCGAGTGTAGTAATTTTTATAGGACGTTTTTGTGAACGCTCAACTTGTAACTTTTTTGAGAAACAATTTTGTAAGTTATATTTAAAAAAATTGGTCTATGGTTGTTTTGCCAAATCTCCTCATTTGTTTGTATTTAAATTAATATGATTGTTTGATATACGTAGCAAACTCTGGAGGACTATTAGGATTATTTTTAGGTTTTAGTTTTTTAAGTGCAGTCGAATTTATTTATTATTTAACTTTAAAACTGTATTGTGTTTATTATAAAAGGCGTGTAACAAACACTGTATATCCTTTCGCAAAATAAAATTAATATTGATGTTCGTAATAATTTATTTCATCTTCACATAAACTCAACTATTATAATAAATTAGTTTATGGTATTACAGATGTACCTATAAGGTATCTAATATTAGATATTAATGTGTGAAGTTTACATGAAGACTTAAAAAAAATCTGTGAAAAAGAATTATTAAAAAATAAAAGAAAAATGTATAGTATATTAGTAGAGTACTAAAAGTAAAGCTGAAAATCATATGTACATGGTTCCGCACCATTTAACTATACACAGATACTTAAGGTAGTTTAAAATCAATTATAAAATGGCAGTGGATTCGATCCCGGCAGCCGGGATTTATCAATACACGTACAAGTCCCGGCAGCCTGACTAAAGACGGGAAATATTTGCAATCACATAATCACGCATTAAATACAAATTCTCACATCTCAAACTAATTTTTAAAGACAATTTCAGAAATTCAAAACGCATGGGCCAAGTGTTGGACAGCAACAAAATATTAGTGCCGTTTATATGACAGTTCTGTCTGTTTCGCGTTTTTTTTTTAAAAAAATAATTATGGGTACTAAACTTCTGGTACACAAAATACTGCCATTAAAATACAATATATTATAATTGATTGATACTTCACTTTTTCACATATTAAAATAAGTTTTTTTTTTGTAATATAATAATTTAAACCATAAATTCATTTTAACAACTTCTGTTTAGTTCTAAAACTACATGCCGGGGTCGCGAATAATTCTGAAATGTCGCCATCTAACGGCACTGAGTTTTTTTTATTTCAAAAAGCAAATTTAGAGGTCGCTCAAATTTATATTTACACAAAAGTCACGCTTGGAAAACTCGAGCCGAGTTTTGTGCATTAGGTTAGGTTATTGTTCTTTTTAGAGAAATATATAAACTAAGTAAAATTTTAGGTGTATTGTTAAATTCCGGCTGCCGGGATCGGATCCACTGCCCTATAAAATATCGCTAAAACAGATAACAAAGTATACAACAATTGAAATTAGAGCCTATCTGGTTTCCATATGTATATATAGACATTTTTAATTATTGAGACACTAGAAAAAAATAGTACGAGATTATTTAACTATCATTTCGTTTCATCTTTTATAAGGCAGTCTACTTATGAAATGAAATAAAAATATTTGTTTACTATAGATTTTTTTACACAAACAAACGATAAACATCACGTTTATTTCATTCCATACTTAATTTAACAAATGGATTGAATGAATAATTCAACAATCCATTTTCGAAACAATATTTATACTGCCTCAGCCTTTCTTCCAATCTGCTATTACAAATATATTAATATCAAAACATATTTGACCGTTTAGAGGGAAGTACAAGCGGCAGAAAGCTGCCTGATTGCGTGGTTTGTTTGTGTCGACACATTGTTGCATTGATACTATAAATTACAATTTTGTAAATAACTGAAGCGCATAGAAATGCAGACAAATTGCACACAAATGCCACAAGTCTGCACGGTTAAATATTACACGAGGTATATAAACTAAAAGTATTAATATAAATAATTACATTATTAAGTATTTATCGTAATGGGGATGAAGATAACGAAGACATACTCGACAATGGTGCGGAAGACACCGTTGTCGTAAGATTTAGTTTCTCCAATTCTTCATCTGCTTGATTGTTTCGCAATTCTTGAATTGTGTACATGAATTTATTCCATTCATCGTGCCTTGGGTGGGCGAATCCCTTTGACAAATAAATTATGTTATTGTTTATCTGCTCTTTTTCTGCGTTAGTTTTTATTTCCTCGCTTAATATGTTATGCGTTTGAGTGAAATTTGGTCTCAATTGTTAATATTTATATTATTAAATAAAAGTTCGCAGACGTAAATTCCGCTACATCCAAATATTTTGTAACATTTTACGAGCAAATTATGCATTAAAATATTCAATAGACCATTTCAGAAATTCAAAGCGCATGCGCCAAGTGTTAGACAGTGACAAAAAGTTAGTGCCGTTTGCCGTATATCCATCCTTGTTTACCTGACAGTTTTGTCTATTTCAGTCTTTTTTTGTTTTGTTGGTTTCGTTTTTCAAATAATTATGATGGGTATTAAACTTCTGGCCCCCAAAATATTGCCATTTACAATATTTTGTCTGGTTTGGAAAATAAAAAGTGGGATTAAGTAGGTTAATACAATATTTTATAATTAATAGATGAATATACTTCACTTTTTCACATACTAAAATAAGTTTTTATTTGTAAAATAAGAATTTAACCAAACCTTATACTCAAATTCATAGTAACAACTCCTGGGTAGTTTTAAAATTTAAAACAATATGCCTGGGCTACGTATAAATTTGAAATGCCGCCATTTAATGGCACTAACTTTTTAGTTCAAAAAGTAAATGTAGTGGTCGCTCAAATTTCTGAAATGGTCTATTAAAATTCTTTGCTCAAATTTTATTTCTTAAACTGTCGACATTTTTAGCAACTTGTTTACTAACGTTAAGCTCGCTATCAGAACTAAGCATGATTAATTTCAAAGATTTTAATTTAAAAAAGCTTGTGATTAAGGACTTCTGTATTTATAATGGGGTACTATACCATAGTCAAATTTTGTTTATATATTAATTAATGAACGTCTCGTAAGCCCCCAACTATGAAACGAGCAATGAACAAACACTAGCGCCACCTGCCGTGTTATAAACTGTCAAACAATAGGCTATCCAAACAGCTGTTTCGTGTCGCTGGCCGCGCCATCTGACACATTTCCCGTCAAGTAACGCTGGGTGGGATTCTTGCGTGTAGAATGGAGTTTTATTTTTTGTTAGTTAAAAAAATATTTGAAGCACCATTTGAAATAGAAAATATTTATGTTATCATAAGCTGTGGTTTTGAAAACGTCGATATATCTTTTTTATTCGTTTGCGCGATAAATTCACGCCAGTATGAGAACTGTCAGACTGTCCCTAGTTGTCGCTACTTTCAGTCAACGACAATTTGGAAAATATTTCGTATTTGTTTGGGAGAGCTTTTAGTTAATATTTAAAAAAATTGACGTATACCTTCGTGCGCTTTGTATAAAGTTGTCTACTAATAATTTATCGTAGATCTCATAAATATTATACAATGACGTTGCAAAAAAATTAACATATCTTTTTTCTTCTGAAATTCGAATAAGTACGTTCTACAATGTTATTAAATATGAATTTATTTTCAAATTTCTGTATATATTAAGCACAGCACTGTCTGTGGCGTCAGAAATACATTAGCTCTACTATCAGTTCTATTTGGGTACACTGCACAAAACACTTTTTTATTTCCAAATACAAAAATCAGTAGTAGTTGACAGCTGTCATGACTGTCACTCGTCGGTGGCAAATGTAAGCCACATCCTCATTGGTTAGGTCATTTCGAACGTCATCAGGCGAAAGGGGGAGCAGAAATTCAAACATTATAATTTCAAAGACAATTTTCTCTTGAATAAAGAATAATACGAAAAAAATTAAAAATAGGGGCTAAATATTTTTTCTTATTCTTTTGATTAAAGCAAAGAAAAAAAACACCTCATTAAACATTTTACATTCAATAGCATGCATATTTCATACAGATTTTATTTTTAATCATTGTTATCAATGGCACACAGATATGGACTAGTCCCATAACCTATTTTGTATCCAAGTATTTTGTTCCTAACTAAACTTTTTATTTGACAAAATCACAAAATATGTAAACTTGAAAACAATGTTATTTGTTTGAGAAATATGTAATCAGATTTTTAATGAAATTCAAATGTACTTTATTACACTACATTCGACGAATCGATGCTATTCATTTTTTCGCCTTTCCTGTTTCCAAGGATAATAAGGGAGGGAGTAAAATGAATCCCAGTTTTATTTAGATTTGCACTCTACGACACAACAAATTTGACGGTTTTTAATAGGGTTTTCATGCTCATATTTACGCGTGTTTATGAAACAACCCTGCGCTAGTGTTTAAAAAATCCTCGAGAGGCGCGGCGATTCGTACTTGGTTAATCTAATTCTATAATTTATTAGGAACAAAATGTATTTTATTTATGTTATTTATGCTTAATAATAATTTTTAAATGAATATAACGTACGTTTATAAAAATATTTCTTCCTAGACCTAACATTTTGACGACCACTGGTGAGGACATGCTAGATCACTCGCCAAATTCTGAACTTTAAAAATTCATATCTTGCTTATTACGTAAATTTTTTAAGTCCCGTTTACACCAAATTAATTTCATCCTATTCTTAAAAAAAATAAAATTGGTATAATACCCCATTCTTTTCGAACTATAAATTAATTCCTGTTCTTGGTGAAAGCTCCCAGCATATAATTAAGAGATATGTTCCTACCTCAGCAACATCGTACACCCATATCTTGCCCGTGTCATCACCAACAGTGACATGAAGACCAGAAGGAGTCCAGGATACTCGATTCAAAGCTGGACATCCTTCAACTTGCACAGTAGCTGCTGGTACTTCAGTATCTTGATTTAAATTCCATAAATCTAATCGGCCGCTGCCATCGACAGCAGCGAATAAAGCTGGATGCGTTGGACTCCAAGCGCAATCCAGAACATAATCTGCGTTGTCTTCGAAGGAATAGATAGGTTTCGTTTCCTGTAATTGTTATTTTTGTAACGAGAGACAAATTAATGATTCTGGATTTGCATGAAGTTTCAAAATCGCTTTTTCCGTATATGATGCAAACAATATTTTTCTGTAATCGCCCACAAAACAAAAATTATGAAATGTATGTTAAATTTTTGATATATGATCTACTACTTGTGTATGGTACAAGGGCCGCCTTAGAATTAAAGATACAAAGGTACACTGGCCTGGGGAAATTTTGTTTTGGAAAGTTGGCATCACTGTCATGTAGTCCAGAAGTTATCTTTGGCGAACAGTTTTGCAGTAGCGATGAAACATCTCCTTCGGAGTACATCGTGGCTTTGCCGTGCGTGCGTTTTATGAAAACAACCGATCTGTGATTGCGACGCAAAGAGCTTTTCGGCGACGGTTCAACATTCAGCGAAATAATGCTGTTCCTATTGCGAACATAATTCGGTCCTGGATTCGGCAGTTGGAGGAAACTGGTAGCACACTAAGAATAGGTACACATGGCCGACGAAGATCCATCAAAACACCAGATGTGGAGCTAGTGAGAGCAACAGTCGAACAATCGCCAAGACGTTCTGCTCGAAGGCACGCTATTGCATTGGGGGTTTCAGACCGCAGTTTGAGAAGGATTCTGCATTTAGATTTGAATTTCCATCCCTTCAAAATAATGATGGTTCAGGAATTGAACCCAGCAGACTACGCCAACCGCCAAAATCTGTGAGGAAATTCTTGCAGCGATCTCTCCTGAGGCAGCATTCTTCAGCAGCGACGAGGCACATTTTCACCTACGCGGGATTGTGAATAAACAAAATTTTCGCTACTGGGCTGAAAAAACTCCCAAATTGTTCTCGAAAGACCGCTACATTCTCCGAAACTAACGGTGTGGTGTGCCGTATCTCAATTTGGCGTTATAGGCCCGTACTTTTTTGAAGAGGGAGGCTTGACCGTGAATTCCGGGCGTTATGTTTCAATGTTGCAAAATTTTCTGCAGCCCCGATTGGAAGTGGTTGTTGAAAAAGAGGGATTAGGGGACTTTTGGTTCCAACAGGATGGGGCTACAGCCCACAAATCCCGAAATTCTCTAAACGCTTTAAGAGAAATGTTTCCTGGACGTCTAGTGTCTTTGAGAGGTGACGCGGGGTGGCCTGCGCGATCGCCCGATTTAAGGATATGCGACTTCTTTCTTTGGGGATATCTAAAGGAAAAAGTGTTTAAACGTCGCCCCCAAAACCTGCTAGAGCTAAGGGAGCAGATGTCGCGAAATGTGTCAACGGGCTGTTCAAAACTTCAGAAATCGGCTCCAGCAATGTATTGCAGCTAACGGCCGCCATCTTAAAGACACTTTTAGAAATTAATGATTATAAAATGATTTCAAAAATAAAAACTTTTTTTTCATATATACCCTGGTTTCTTTTTATAATTCTTCAAAATGCTCAATTGATTTTGCCGCACCCTGTACTAAATAAACGTCGACGAGCGATTCAAAACCGAAGGCCATCCACCACACAGCCCCGATCTAGTACCATATGATTTTCATCTCCTACTTCATTTACATAAGAATCTGACAGGAAAAAGATGTAAGATCCTACCTTGAGACTCCACAATTTGATGGTCCAATCAATCGACGACGTTAAGAATAAATGAGAGAAGTCAATTCCTCCTTGGACTGCATTGGCACTAATTCCTGTCACTGGTCCTTGATGAGCTTCATACGTATCCGTTATACCAGCTCTGTTACCATGTCTGCATGCACTATACGCAGCACCTTCTTCACTGCCGACCACAAAATTATTAACATCAGAATGTGGGAATGCAAGACAAGTCACGGCCACAGGTTTGCTCTGGGGTCGATGTAATTCTAATTTCTCTTGTGGCTGAGATAACATATCCAAAGACCACGAGCAAAGACGACCGTCGGTTGAAACGGAAATTAAGTTGTGTGCGTTTTGGGTGCCTACCACACTCATGCAGTATACTGGATGCTGAAAAAATATGAATTTATGTTGTAACTATACAGGGTGTAAATGAAAGTACATTAAATTTAACCAGTAATATAACTCGTCGAGAGCAACAATATTTTTTAATAACTTTTTCTCGAAATCGAGTTATTAACTTACTGTGTGTGCCGAAGCAGAGAGCGGTGTTCGCTGTATAGGAGTCCTCTTCTGTACACGATTATCCCACAGTACAATTTGTCCAGAATACGTGCCACCTAATATTAAATTTGGATGAAATCGTGCGAAAGTTGCAGACATTACAGCACTTTGACAATGGAAAATATATTCAGGTGTGGTTTTCTTAAATTTAGTATTCCAAACAAGACAAATGCCGTCTGGATCGTTTGGAGAATCTTCGTTGTTGTGATAACTTGCCAGCATAAGTTCTGGAAATTGTGGAGACCAATCCATAGATGTTACACATCTGTTCCGAGACCAGCGGTCGTCGAAGAACCATCGGTTGAGTGATAGTCGTTGGTGGGACTTTTCATCACTAAAATATATCATACATAAGAAATCTGAAACATTAATTTTTTTTGCATGAACCCATTTAAATACTGGACTAGGAAAGCACAGAAATATATTATTATGTCTGGCTGAAAATAGATGGCAGACTAGGGTAACTGAATATCAAAAACAGGGGTGTGTTTAAAATATTTCAAACATTTTTCGTTTATGTTGATTATAACAAAATATTTTGATCTTTAAACTATTTAGTTTGGCAATTCTATGAAATAGGATTATTTTTAATTTACTCTTAACAGTAATTCCGACTCGAGGGTTGCTTACACCTGAGACGAACGAACTAGAATTTGCGGTATTAATTTTTTTAAATACATCCCTACATCCTGTTGCTAAGGTCATTTTAAATGCCTCCTGGTATTGAGTACATTTCTAATCTTCTGTACGGAATACATAAGGGTCAGTTTCCTTTCAAATCAAATATAGGGAAATATTTTCGAAAAAACCCACATGTATTAAATAATCTAAACATCAACTTTCATTCGCTAGTCATATTATACCTGATTTCACCAACAACTCCTAAACTTCTTAAACTAATGAACAGCTATAAATAAGAACTTCCTAAATTTGAAAACTGTCTAAACTGACAAACATTTTTAATTTCACCAAACTAAATAATTCGGTGTTAACAATTACTTTTTATTTAGAATTCAAAAGAAATTTCTCATATTTAAACTAAATAATGTTTAGCCACAATACACAACATATACAGTAGCGAAACTCTGTGTCGGCACCTTTGAACTTTTGATACCAAACTGAGTGACCTTGAATGAAGCCGCCATGTTTCTGTTGCGCGTAGTGGCGCCAATTCAAATGGTACCGCAAAGTATAATATCGTATTATAGTACAACCAGTTGCACAATACAAATAAAAAGTATTTTACATTGTTTTAGTATAATAACAGTATACAACATGATGTCTTTTTACAAGTTATACACAAATTTTTGTCTGGGATTTTATTATCGTTCAAGACTATTATATTCCCGCCTTCTGTCAGAATCATTGAAAACAATGCCATGGGCGGCGATATCAACAGGCAGACATGGATGCATATATCTTGATCCTTATTTTATGTACAAAATATACTGAAATTTAGCTAAATTGTTATAAATTTAAAATATATGACCGTTCAATATTTTATGTACAAATAAATAATTGTATTGAATATTTTAATTGTGATAAAAGTTAAACTCTACGCTCACGTTCCTAATTAAAGGGACGCCATGTTCTCGTTGCGCTGATTGACGCATGCGCGCTGTGACAGAGAATCATGAGTTTCGCTACTGTATAATACTTTTTATGCTGTGGTTTAGCTAAGAATTGCTGGTGAAATCGGCTGTAAATATTTGAAATAGTCTTACGCTCCGTCTTCACCATCTCCCATTCCTGAATAATCCGTATAAATATCAACACTTTCTGCCAGAGCACGTTCAACAAGACGTCCTGCTCTATCCACAAATCGTTGAAAATCTTCCGAAAGAATAATCATTTGCTTTTCTTCTTCACTCAGCTCACGAACTATTAATAAAAATATTATTTTCTTGTTCAATTCGCATTTCTTTTCAACTTACTCTCCTTAACTTCCTGTTTGGCTTTCTCCTGTTCGACTTGCGTGATGGCGGGCTGTACTTCCTTAACCTGAGGCAGTCCATGGGGAAGAATTCCTGGAGGCAACTTGCTTTGGAACCCATCGAGATGAGGCAACGAACTTTCTTCATCTTCGGCTTGCGGGTCATCAAAAGTCAAAACTGTGGTGAATAAGCTGCTGACTCTCGAACTTATGTATACACATTTACACTCACATTTAATCAACAGAGTTTGTTCAATCATTCTATTGAAAGCAATGGACATTATAAGTAACTGTTATATGGTTACATTGTCCAATGAATTCAATAATCTTCATTCGATACAATTAAATAAGCAACTTCTATTATAAAAGGTGCTGTACAAACAAACCACTACAAGAGTGCACCAAAAACGTGCAATGGGATGTGATCGCACGCCCAATGTATCAGCTACTGTTGATTCTGTCAAAATCATGCAATTTTCTTTTGGAAAAATTACCGAAATCTTTGATCAGTCAGTCTTAATAACGCATCACTCTCCACCCATCCGCAACGCGGGCGAAACTTGAAAATTGCTCGGAAACACGAACATCCAAAACATGCATTTTGATTAAAATTTCGTTAGTCTGCGTTATTTATGTATCACTGGGGCACATGCTAGTCCCAGTAGCAGTTTTACTAAATATACTTAACACTAACACAAGACACGCCTACTTGAATCATCAAGAAATAATTTAGCCGTAAGCAGCCTCAGCACACTCAACTAAATATACTGCATGTAACGATCACAAATACACTAGATATAACTTCATAGCATTTGTTTTGTTTTCGGCTAGACAGAAAGAGACAACTAACGATAGAGACATGTAAAGTCCCCTCACGGAGTATTCGCTAGATGTCACTGCGTCAAATATATTACAGTCATTAAAATCCTTGAATTCTCAGTGAAAATTTGCATCGTTAGACATTTTAACTTCAATAAAACCTTTTGTATCTTCTTTTGATAAGATTTTTTTAGTTATCTAAGATATTCTGACATTTTACGTCTAATTTTTTTATAAACAAACGCCATAGATCTCAGTTGTTCTTACTATGCGCAGATCCCCATTGCGCATATCTTCTATCTCTTTAAATTGAAAAGATCCATTATAAAATGCATGAAAAAAATTGTTATTAGTATTAAGAAAGGGTAAAAAGAATTGTATATAATTTTTTTTTATTCTATTAATTTTTAAACAATGTTGTTTTTATATACTTGGTTCTTATTCTATTTGTAGTTTTTTCTAAATTTATTTTTGTTTCATGGTGGATCCGGATTTTCAAATAAATGTCTAAAATTAAATTGAGCAATTGAATGCCATGATTATTTAATGGATCGTGATCCAAGATATCGTTATGAATACAGTCCGACCAAAATTCCCGTACGTAAATTTCTCATGGTAGTATTAATTAAATGTTTTTTAATTAATAAGTTTTTAGAATTTTGTACATTTTATTTCAAAACTTGAAAAAGGCAGATTTATAGAGAACAATAAAACCAGAAAACTCGATTTTTTAACTTTAAGTTAAATTCTATCTGATTTCAATTTCTGTTGGAATTGGGTTTTCCCCACAACGAATTCTACAGCTCCAGTCCAGTAGAATTTAAAATGACAGAATTGAGATTTCCCAATTCTTTCTCCGGATAAATTTCAAATTCTACTAGTCTGGAGCAGTAGAATTTGTAGTAAACCCAATTCGGACAGAATTTAAAGTTACAAAATCGAGGCCCGAACGACCATAACTTCCAAACAAAGGAGCAAAATGTTACAAATACATTATATGGACCGTAGAGACACCTCTCGACAAACTTTAGAGTAGACTTTTTATATCTCTATTTCTAGTTGTCTCTTTCCGTCCAGCCGAGAACATAACAAACAATAGTGACGTATAGGGCATGTTTTGTCTAGTATATTTGTTGTCGTTGACTGCTCATTATGACTCACTGCGCTGTGTTACCAACAGATGGCAGAGTATGAAATCCGGTAATGTATACAATGTCTATTGGGATTTTCAAATAAGAAAACGCTAACTTGCGGCGAATATTATAACTAGAAACAGTAGTACGCATTTGACATTTACATAAAACTGCAACTATATGACTACAAAAACTCTATTATACATACTTTCATTATAAATAAAAAATACTAATAACTGAGAAAATAATACAAACACTAAAGAAACACAATTGACAGCAATGCTACACTTACAAATGTCAACAAATAGTGTACCATTGTTTAATGCGATCAGCGCCATCTCTTGATACTTGAAAATCTCAATAGCCCGATCGCTGCAATGAGAGAATGTGGAACTAATACCGGAACAGAGACAAGACATTGTTTCTATTCAAGAATTAATTCCACATTCTCTCGTGTCGGCGAACGGATGTATATATTCCTGAATTTATATAAATGGTATGTTCCTCGCATAAAACTCGGCCCGGGGTTATTGTTGTTACATTTCTCTAAATATAACAACAATAACCTCACCTAACGCACAAAAGTCGTCTTTAGTCTTTGTTATAATTGCAATAGCAATAAAAATCATTATGTGTTGACATGCAGTATATTTAGTAGCGCAGTCAGTGATAACGTGCTGACATCCAATACATTTAGTTGAGTGTGCTGCGACCGCGTATGACTAAATTATTTCTTGATGGGGTATTCCAGCAGGCGTGTCTTGTGCTAGTGTTAAGTATATTTAGTAAAATTGCGTCCCAGTATCGCGGGAACATGCTGATTTGCTCGTTATCGACACCGAGGTGATTACGGCGCGTTTAATTTTCACACAGCGGCAGTAGCAAGCTTGTCTGGGTGGCTAGGTGGAAGGTGTTCGCTGGCTGGTTGCCTTGGCCTGTCTATCATACCTACCTGTGAACTCGTCCTCCCATTCTAAACCCGGATTTAGATTGTACTCGTCTTGGAACGGAAGAAGAGAAACAACAATCACATCATTAGAGCAAATCAAGTTGTCGATTTAGTGTTTTTGGTGGGTGAGAAGGGTTGTCTGGCACTTGCCGCATGCTACGCGTGAGACCGCGGCGCGGACCATGACGACGCCGCTCCACGACCCGAGACCGCTGTGGGGGGCGACGTCGTCACGGCGTTACTCAGTGCGCGGTGCTCGGTGTCTGCTGTGACGGCGACGTTGGCAAGTGTGCGAGACAAATACAACTCGACTAGTCAATTCAATCAAATTAAAACCAACACAACACAAACTGGTCACCTAGTGACTTGACTTAGCACATACACAGAGACAGATACCACAGTATAAATATAAACAGTAGTTGCACTCCCCGTATGTTTGGTTACCGAAATATTTGACATTGAATATGTAAGCTCCGCCTCTTGGCTTATAAATTTTAGTTTTGCAGCTCTCCGTAGGATGACGAAACTATCGAAGGCAGTTAACTTTTCTGCACAACTCAAGAGCCCATACTTTTGTCATTTTCCTAAACAGTCGATAGGTATTTTACACAGAACACAAAGAAAATACACAATATCAGAGTTTTACCAGTGTCATTTATTCAAACATTTCTGCTGCATGATTTTACAAAGACTACCTCTAAATTTATTTTCACCTAAATAATATATTAACAAATCCAATTTTTAAGTATTTACGTTATATCACCTTAAACTAATAGACCATATTACTATCTCAATGCGCATGCTCAGAATGCACCAATCATATGATTGGAAGTACAGCGAAAATGAAACCAATATTATCTTATGGGAAAAATTGTATTTTTAAAGCAAAATATTATTTTATGTAGACGTAAATGAACGATAATTTTTTTCTTGAAGTTTCTTTTCATGTTTAACTTGGATTCTGCCCTTATAATATATAAATTAATCAATAAAATAAACATTAAAATTTAAAAATTTTAAGCGCCTCTTTACTTTTCTGTCTGCCAGATAACCCCAAACTAATGTTTACTATTGTTTCTTTCCAGATTGTGATTTGAATCCATTAATTAAAAATCTGATGTGGCCAGCACATAACCTCTCGACAGATATTTTACCTGGTTGTATGCATAAAACTAAAAATATTTTTAAATACAAATACATATATTCATGTCTCACTATAAAATAATTATTTTAATATAAATTATGTACAATACATACATTTTCTTTATATTCAATATCCTGAATTTTTTTTCTACTTTCCTTTTCTTTTTCTTTTATTCATTTTTTCGAAAATTCCTATTATATTCTTTTTTTGGGTATATTCTTTTGCGTTGTTGACTTTTTATTTATTTTCATAATCTTCATAATGATGTACAAATATTTTTGACAGTGGCATACAAATATTTTTGACAGTGACATTTATGTGTGAATTACAAACATTTGAATTTCTTGCCTTGAAGTAGTTTGATCTGAGAATTTTTACATCAAATTATTTTATATGCATTTCTTTATCTCTAAATCTATAGAAGATATAATAATGAATTTATATTTATCGAATAAAAAATTTAACGTTCTTTAATATATGTATTTACATAATTTTCGATAAATAATATTTAAATGATTTTTTTCTTGTAACTACTACTTCCGGTTGTCCAATTGTTACCAAAACTTAATTAACTCTCCCCATTATTGTTAGATTGAGGAATCCGTAGTTAAAAATGTCATGTCTTATAGCATTTGAGAAATCGTGGATCCAACATTCACACACACACACACATACACATACGGACATCATCGTAAAAATGTTATAATCGGATTCTAGGGACCTTAAAACGTGCTTATTCACTAAAATCTGGATATGCGATTTTTAGCATGAATCCAATACCTCTCTTAGCGAGAGGTAAAAAGGAATATCTTTTCCTTATTTTCTAAAATAGTAAAGAGAAAAAATCTAGTGTTCGAAGAAAAACTATTTTGAGCTTCTAGTAAAGTGCCATTTCCGGTTATCCAATTTTCACCAAAATCTAATGGGCTCTTTCCATTACAGAAAAAGTTCGAAATACAAGGTTTCAAAATTTTCTCAATGATATTATTTGAGTTAGAGTGGAGGATCCACACACACACAGACATCATCGTGATAATGTTAAAATTGGATTTTAGGGACCTTAAAACGTGGTCATTTACCAAAATCTCGATATGCGATTTTTAGCACGATCCCTATTCCTCTCTTACCAAGGGTAGCGGGAGGTAAAAAAGTTAGTATTGCCAACTTAATTGGAAAAATTAAAAAATACTTTGTCACCCTGGCCTGCTTTTTTCATTTCATAAATCTGCCGGCAGAGGCGCTATAATAAATAATATGGTCTATTGCATTCTTAATCATCAGATAAATAAACGCATAAACACACACACCCAACAATAGGGGATTCCACCATTTTTTCAAAATAATTTCATCAGAAAGTATAATTAAAACTAAGAGTATTGGTGAAAATCCGATGAAAAAAATCCTATTAATAAGCGAGTTATGGTCCTCCGAAGTTTGAAAATATAGATGTGACGTCACGAATATAAGTTTTTGTATAAAACTGTTTTCTTCGTGGATATAAAATGTTCTTGAAATGTATGTTAATTTTAAATTATATTTATAAAAAACAAATTAATATTGTAACACTGTACAAGTATACATGCTTTATAATTGCAACTGTATCAAAATTATTAAGTTTAATGCAAGAAATTTACATTCAAATAAAAACTGTTTGAGAATTGCAGTACTGGACTGGTCCGTTATTTGAATTTGCCTACTTCTATTGGTAGTAGTCTCCGGTAGACTCCACCCCCTAACTTGGGATTCGTTATATATTTATAGGTGGTCTTTGAGTCGCCAATCAAAATAATATATATGGATTTCATATGAGTGACGAGCTGCTAAAACAAAAAACCCCTTATTTCCAAAGTATTTCAATTATATCATTTTATTTCTTTATTAATATTCATTATTAAGCATCTACTTTCATTATTTTTTGCTAATTTCTCTTAATTCGATTGAGCTGTAATCCCCTATTGTGTGATCCCGTGTTCAACAATTTATTTCGCGACTGTAAACCAGGAGGCGGAGCTTAGCCGATGTGCTGTCGAATCGCCAGATCAAAGGCACCGCTAAGAAGTGCAACTGCTGTTTATATTTATACTGTGCAGATACACAGGATGGGAGAGGTGGGAGGTCTGGAGCACCAGGGCGCGGCAAAAAGAAAACCATAACCAAAAGAGCGGAAGAAAGCGAAACAAAATAAGGTACTGGGTGGAGAGTACGTATTAAAATAATAAATTTTAATCCAAATCAAAAGTAACTTAAAAACTAAAGTGAAAATGAAACCAAGTGAAATCAAAACTTACCGTAATAGTCTGTCGCATGAGCTAGGATGGGAAAAAGGAACAAAACATTACTATCAGATTAAATAATACTAATGTCTAATTACACATGGAACCCATATCCAAACGTCTCACTTGCATATGTGTCCATGCATTATTCAAAAACTATTAAAGTTATTGATACGTGATTAGTGAGTTAAATAACGCATCAATTGGTCACTGGTCCCTATTTACACGACAACGATTCCGGCGAGAAAGGAAACAAACATATTTTGCGACGCGCGCGCGGATAGTGCAGTAAGCACATTCATTACACTTCGCGGAGGTACACAGACAACACACACGACAGCAAATAGACACACCCACCTTTACGTGGACGCCACCAGTCCTCAAAGTAGCCTTTAAGTGGGGAAGAGGCAGCAGAAGACGATCCTTGTTAGCAACGACACATCACACAACCTTGTATCATGTATGCAAATTGGAGGCATTGCCTTCCTCAATTGTTAATTTATTTTGGATTTATTAGTGCATTGTACCGGGTACAAGCTGATTCAAACCTTTGTTCATATTTTACTAATTATCTCACAATAAAAAAAATATGAATGAGAACAATAACTAATTATCTTCTTGGCGAGAAAATGGCCAGAAATTCTGTAGTTTTTCATGAATTTTTATCACATAATAAGTATATTTAATAATCTAATTAACATACGAGGTAGCGTCAAAAAATACCAGGAATCGTGTAAGGGCGCGAGCAGACACGTGACTCAAGCGACCTTGAAGTGCTTGGAATCAGTTGATTTGTGTGCGCGTGTCACTTTGGCAAGAACAATGCCAATTTGACAAGACCAATGTTTTGACTTATTTTGATTTTGAATTGCTAAATTGTTAATATTTTACAAACTTCAGGCAGTAAAACACATGAACTTAAAAATAGTAAGATTATAACAGTTCTAAATTAAAATAAGTCAAAACATTGGTGTTGCCAAAGTGACATTGTTCTTGTCAAAATGACAACTGCACACATATCAGCTAATTTTAAGCACTTCAAGGCTGCTCGAGTCACGTGTCTGCTCGCACCCTATAGGGCGCGGACAGACACGTAACTCGAGCGAACTTGATGTGCTTGGAATCAGCTGATTGTGTGTGCGTGTCATTTTGACAAGAACAATGTCACTTTGAGAAGGACAATATTTTGAATTATCTTAATTTTTTTAGTTAAAAACTTACTATTTTTAATTTCATGTGTTTTACTGCCTGTAAATTGTTAAATAATAATTTTGCAGTTCAAAATGAAAATTAGTCATGTCAAAGTGATATTGTTCTTGTCAAAATGACAAGGCACACAAATCAGCTGATTATAAGCACTTCAAGGTCGCTCGAGTCACGGGTCTGCTCGCGGCCAATAGCCAAGCAGATGTTGTAGGGAAATTTCTTTTTCTTGGGTTAGCAGCCACTACTAGAGAAAGCGTTGACCCTCCGGCACAACCTTTAGTTACTGTCTGCAAAAGCTGCAGGTTGTTTCTTACAATGCACTTTTTTTCGTTCGTCGGATTTTGAAATGTCCTCTTCAGAGCATCATGCAAACTTAAAATCTTACGTTCTGTTAGAGAAATCACTATCTGAGACCTTTTAGATGCTAAAGAAAACACGGAAATGGGGCATTTAAAAAATCGACTGTGTACGAGCGGCACAAGAAAATTTCGCTTTGACAAAAGCTAGCATTATGAAATAAATGTAGGAGAGTCGAGTGCAGTAAAATATTTATATTTTTGATTTAGTAATTGGGAACCTGTTTCGGAAAAAATGTTCATCAGTCCTCTAAAAGACAAAAGGTTACAAATGTTAAATGTTTAAAAAAAAAACAAAAAATAAATTAGAAGTATAAATGCTCAAAGAGAGAAATTGAAAAGATGAAAAACTGAGAAAAATTAGTCGTAAAGAACAGCATTACGAAAAATAGAAGTGATAAAGTTATGGATCTAAAAGAGTTCGAGGTAAAAAATTGAAAAGCAAAAAAGTTGTAAAACATACATTTCAACACCAAAAGAAGATGGAGAACTGTAGTCAAAAACACTTCTTGACTTGCGAGCTAATATAAAAAATTAAGAATTTAAAGATGAATGAGACCCTTAGCGCAAAGCTTATCGTAGATGGCAGCATATGGACATTCTCCTAAGTACGTATTACAATGTACATACTTTTGTAAGAATACACAGATATTATTGTGTGTAACCGTGACTTTTCATGGTTGTGGCACATTATATAAACACAAAATATAGAATAATATTAAATAGGTTCAATAAAACAAACGTTTTTAACAAATACGTAGTCTAAATTTATTATTTTTATTTTTATTAATAGTTATGTTTGAGGCACGTTTGACGTTTCAAATTCTTTTGAAGGTTAAAGTAACTTGCTCAGTAGCGAAGCGAACCTATCAGGAGAAATATTGTGCTAAGGCTCTTACTGTATCATTGACGAAAAAAGCGCGAAATTTTAATGAAGTCTGTGTATAAATTGTGGACTATTTTCATAAGTTAATTCCTTTAGTATTTTTGTGGAATCTGATGAAAATGTGCGCTTTGGTACATCACTCTCTGACGGTAAAAAATTATCTTACTAAGAAAAATGTCACCACTCCGGAACACCCCTCCTATTCTCCCAACCTTGCAACAGTCGATTCCCTGTTCCTGTTCCCTCGGCTAAAAATGAAATTGAAGGGACGTTTTGCAAATCCAGCAGAAGTGTTGAAAAATTCGACGAGGCAGTTAAAGGCACCTTCAGAAAATTGTTTCCAGGAGTGTTTTAAACAGTTGTTCGAAAGGTGGAACAAGTGCGTATATAAAGAAGGGGTGTACTTTAAAGGAAATTAATGTAAAAATATTATTGACCGATTCCGGGATCAATTTGACGCTACATCGTATTTAATCAATTCTTCAACACAAAACTTAGCAATCTAAAAGTTTTAAGAGTTATAAAATTATTTATTTTTTGATGAACAAGAGGCTGAGATCAGAGAGCAAATACTATTAGTAAGCTTTGTTATGGTGGGTCTGTGTTTACAGTGACCGTGTAGGATTGAATGAAAAATTCCGCCTGGTATAGAATGGAAATCATCAAAAATAATATCGTACTCACACTTTTTAGAATATGTATATCCAAGATCTAAAGCAGCATTAAAAGAGAATATAAAATTAACTATATAAAGTGTATATTTACAAAATCTGTACTAATTATATAAATTCACTTATGTTGCATATGCGTTTACATCCAGTCTAAACCAGGCAAATAAATAAAATTTAAATGAAATCAAAATTAATGAGATGATGATTTTATAACTAAGGGGATGCTAAAATAATTGTTAATAGAAATAAAAATATTACAAGCGAAATGATTATGTGTTAAAACAGCATTCAGTACCAGAGTTTAAAGCTATAAAGCTCTAAAGGCAAGTTTACTGTACACGATTTTAGATAAGTTAAATATATACCACTGAATTAATTAATAAAATACCGGCTAAACTCATGATACTGAGTATACAAAAATATAACAATGCGTGCAGCGCATGCTAGACAACCCTTGTGATGTACAACAAGTTTTAAAATTTTTAAGACTTGTACACATCAAGAAAATAAACAAAAATATCTAAAAATTATAAAAACAAAACATCACAGATGAGTAAAATATGAAAGTTTCCTTTCGAAAATAAAATGATATAAATTTAAACAAAAATAAACTAAAATCTGACTGATGAAACCCGGACATTACAGCCAAAAAGCACACCAAATGTGAATGCAACTAGTTTGTATGTAATTTGGAACAAAACTGGAATACAAGTTATTTAAATGTTCGACAGGATTTGTAAGGGTATAGTACTCACCGTCTCTCTCATGGCCACTGGTAGCTGTTTGTGTTTGCTTCGTGTACATAACTGTTTCTTTTGGAGCGATATTCGTAGTTTGTATCGAAACTACGCAGAGTTGTGGTTCTCTCTTCCTCGCAGTACTTGAAACAGACAAAATTGATAATCAGACAATCTTATTCGATTTATCTTTCACTTATAAGAAATTCTAACTCGTATTCTGAGTTCCCTAGTCTGCTGCTCAAAATATTTATTTATTGGAAAGATTTAAATTAACCCACATTAAACTTTTATGAAGAAAGGGTTGTGTAGGCAAACAAATACAAGCACTAAAATGATTTGACTTAAACATCGGAGGGTCTAGTGTTTCGGTTTAGCATATACGAGTACAATGGCGAGCAAAAAAACAGGTCACTTCAATATTCAAAAGTAGTGCATTGAATTTGTTCGAAACTTGAGAGATATGAAGTCAGTTAAATTAGGATAAAGTTGCTCCATTTATGCAAGTCGAAATTGTGACAGCAATAATAATTCATTTGACATTTCTCGTCATATTATGGTCAAAACCAGTCAAAACTGTAAAATAAACTGTTGGTTCATATTCGTATAGTGGCACCTTCCGCTGCGATTTTGTTCACTATTTATACATACTCGTAAATATTGGCAACTTAAAATCTCCGATGGCGGCGTTGCTGTCGCAGGTCGCAAGCGAAAATGGTGGACAAAAGACATATCGAATGACAGCTAATGTTCTGTGATTACTTTTGTCAAATATGAAGAGAAAACTTATTTTGTATCGCGAAATTATATTTTTTTTTGAGAAATACCCCCGAATTTTAGAAATATCATAAACTTGGTAGGTGTCTTTAAATAGTTCCAATTTTTCCACTAGATGTCTTAATTTGAGTTGCCAATACTTACAGGTTTGGCCAAAATACTGCCATTCATTTCGATGCAATTTTGTCAATGAAATTAATAATTTTGTCGGTGAATCCGGCCATCCCGGCCATGATTGACCATTTTAAAATTTTAGATATGTATTTGTTTTTCTCAACAAAAAAAAAAAAAAAAAAAAAATGCATAGATCGCTAGATATCACAAATTTTACAGCTTATAATTTTTACAAATAACTTGAAAGAATGAAATAATACGGGCGCTTTTTTATACTTTTTACTCTTACGAATGGCGTTGCATATTTTTTGGATTTCGATTTTTTAGTTTGTTCTAAGAATTTTATTCGTTTAATATTAAAAAATCTGGTGTGGCCAACACAATACCTCCCGCCATGTACCTCTCGAGTCACAAAAAAGATTAAGGCAATCTTTATTTTTGAGACCCCATGGGGTCTCGAAGCCGCGTGCCTGAGTGTCAGGTCGCGAATCTGAGGAACCGGGTTTAATCCCGACCAACGCCAAATATTTCCATTTTTAAATGGCACAAAATTGACCCCTGTGGTGCACTTTCCACGCCAGCAATGAGTGCCCGTGAGGTGACGCGTGGTAAGCGCCCACACGGTGCAAATATTTCATCATTACCGATATCTGTGTACAAAGCAGGTTGGTACACCCAGCAATGGGTAATAAGCCGTGATGATATATTTATTTACTTATTTTTGGATTAGCGAATTTTGCTCTAATTTTGACAGTTTATTTCTTAAAATATAATCTAATCTAATCCAAGTAATTAGTACCTTTTTTGATAATAAAATGATTATTAAATTTTAAATACCGGGATAGAATAGAATTCACGAATCCAAAAATGAAAACTAGCTTAAACTTTTTGGTGAATCGTTAATTTTTATTAATCTAAATACATATTTACATATGCTGGGAACTGTATTGATTTCCTTTCCTATTGTTCTATTTACATTTTTCTTTTTAAAACGTTACTATTATTAATTTGAAATGATTAGTTCCCTGACAGTTGACAGTGACATTTACCTGTCAGTTACATACATTTGAATAACTGCCAAGGAGTATTGTTTGTTTAAAGCGTAGACTCCGGGATTTAAATTATAGATAATTTTATAAATTTATCCATATAATATGTAGAAAAAGTATTAATGCAAATCTGTAGGAAATTTAATACTCTTTAATTTTTATAATAACATTAAGCCGAAAAAATAACAGTTAAAGGTATTTTTCGAAGAAAAACTATTTTGAGCTTCTAGTAAAGTGCCATTTCCGGTTATCCGATTTACACCAAAATCTAATAGGCTCTTTCCAGTACAGAAAAAGTTCGAAATACAATGTTTCAAAATTTTCTGAATGTTAGTATTTGATTTAGAGTGGAGGATCCACACACACAAACATCGGGAAAATGTTAAAATTGAATTCTAGGGACCTTAAAACGTGGTCATTTACCAAAATCTCGATATATGGTTTTTAGCACAATCCCTATACCTCCCTTACCAAGGTTAGCGGGAGGTAAAAAACAATACATGAGATTCTACTATGTATTTAAGGTTGTTAACAAACCAGACAGGTAGTTGGTAGTTTAATACAGTTTCCAGCATATCCAATATCTTAAATTTGAAAATATATGGATTATTGAAAGTGGATCATTTTTTTTACTCGTTAGTATACATAGAAGAAAATGGATAACGATTAAAAAAGTTGTAGTTATTGTTACTATTTCGGAGAAAAAACTTTTTGTTAACTTTAAAACATTAAAAAGCATGTACATTTCTTTAAATTTAGATGCTTCATATATACCTACCTGGCATTTGTGAGACTATTCGGTTGAAGACTTGTATCAGGAGTATGATTGATGCTATGTTCGGGTGTAAGGGAATTCATACTAGACAAACTAGACAAGACATCGGAAACTGGAGCCACACCCAAGGATGACAACATTTCATCAAGTTCTTTGCGATTATCTTTATCAAGGAGGCTACCACCACCTGCAGCTCTGCCGGTAGCATCTTCCATGTCTTTCATTTCCTTCTCGCGTCTCCGCCTGTCTTTTTCTTCCCGCAAAGCCTGAAGCTTTGCTTTCTTACGTTCTAATTCTGCTTTTCGGTCCGACATTGTGCTGGAAGAAGTATTTAACATTTTGAATTTTCACATTCATTAAAGTAGCACAGTAGCATAAATCTGTTATCTAACCTTTGAAGGCTAAAAAAGTGTTATGCTACTGGACAAAGGGCAAAAACTACAAGATATTTATCTATGCATTAATGCAGGATGACGAATACTCAGAAATACATCGAAAATCAATAATGACACATGCGAAAAGAGGCAATATGTACTTGTCAAACGTTAAGTGAAATTTAGTAAAAGTATTTACCTCATTTATGCTATCAAAACTATATACTCAATGTAATAATATAATACTTGTAAAACTATCTTAAATATCACACCCGGTTACAAGTGTCACTTCCATTTACTACGCCCGAAACGAAAGCGACCATTTTTCGTAGTGACGTAGACTTAACAGCCTTCAAATATTGGGCGTTCAGAGAATACTTCATCAATAATACAGCAGTTTATTTAAAATGCTGACATTATTTCTCTGCCTAGTTGATATAACAATATATTTTAACAATGACAAATTAAGATTATTGTATTTGAAATTATTTTTTCAACCTTTTTTACAAGTTTTAAAGTTTGGTATATATTTCATTTTATACAACAATAATCTTTAGTATATTTATCATATATGTAGCAATTTGTAATGCCGTTTTAACAATATTATGATGTTTTATATATGTTTTACTTTATAATTATAATTTCGGCAATGCCGACTCATCAAATTTAAAGATAAAAACGTTTCCTGAATGCACAATATTGAAAGTGAGGGCCTTGAAGTTGAAATTTAATGGTGGATTGAAAATTTTACTATATTTCCACCATTAGATTAATTTTATATAAACGGTAAGAAATATTATAATCTAGCATGATAAATCTAATATTTAATGCAACTCTTTTGTACATTAATCTTATATTGACAGAAATATATCAAATTTGCTATGGATAAAATGTCATCTGCTTCATCTCCTTGTACGAATTTTACAATTTAATCGGTTTCTAATCAAATACAGCTAAATCTACACCTTCCTAATTGCATTTAAATGAATAACTAATGATTTTCAAATTTAATATTTAGGTTATTTGATCTTATAATTTTGTGGAAGTATGGTAATCAATACTTTTTCTGGAACTGATGACCATGAGTCATTATACAATGCTAATGACAATTGAAGAAGATAGTTCAAAAGTAATTATTAAATATGAAATTATTATTAATTAATATCATTCATACATTAAATACTTGTATTATACTGAAGTTCAGTGTTCAGATAGCACATGTATAGTCTTTTTGCTTGCATTAGAAAATCTTTTACATTTTATTCTAAATCAAGTTACAGTAGTAATATTTCATACTTTTTTAGATGTCAAGCTCTGCACATAGGCATCGATATAAAAACACAGCTTTAGACTCTCAAGAGTTGCGAAGGCGAAGAGAGGAAGAAGGTGTACAAATTAGAAAACAAAAAAGGGAACAGCAGTTATCAAAACGAAGAAATGTTAATACTGCAGTAATACCAGATGAACATGAGCCCGTTGATGTAGGAGGGCTCATGTCCCCCGTTGTTCCCGGCATCACACCCGCTATGGTAGAAGGTCTTTACAGTGCTAATGTAGATGAACAATTAGCTGCCACACAGAAATTTAGGAAATTGTTGAGTCGTGAACCAAACCCTCCAATAGACGAAGTTATCCAAACTGGAATTGTACCAAGATTTGTAGAATTTTTACAGAATAATAGTAATTGCACCTTACAGGTAAGATTTATTCATTTTCTTTACTTATTACGATAAGTATATAGTTTAAAATCAAAATTGAAATATTGTACCGTTATTATACTTGTGTATAACGTTCTGGATGTTTAACTTTGTGAACTATTGATATTTATTTTGTGATATCCAGCCGAAAACGTGACTTGCCCGAGTTTCTATTTTTATCTAGACTAGGAGGTTTCAAATATTTATACTTCATTTATGTATTTCTATATTTAAGATTAAATTTTATTCTTTATAAAATAAATGCGTGAAATTTTAAAAACAGTGCCAGATTTTGGCTGGATTCTAGAATACTTACGCCCTTGAAATTTTGTTGCAATGTCTTTTAGCTAGTATATTACAATATGCAAAAATGAAGTCAGCTTTTATCTATTTTAAAGGCTGTAAATTAATGTAACGGTAACCTAACGCACAGAACTAGGGTGACCAGACGTCCCTGTTTTGAGTTGTATGTCCCGATGAACATCCTCGGGACACGTAATTGTCCCGGTTTTCATACCCGACTCCAAAATTTATTAATTATATCATTTATCGACGTTTGTAATTTTTATTTTATTACTAAATTTTTAATTGCTTTATATATTCTAATTTTTATTCGTTTCATTTTAAAGTAAAGGGTACATGTGTTTCACAAGTCTATGGTACTGTTCTTACGAAACGTATGGGTGATGTTTTTACTTTAATTTATGATTAAGAACATATTCAATTATATGTGTAATTATTATTTTTACTTAAGTCAACAATCCGTTAAATATATTTTCTTTTCTTAAATGTTCTGTGACCTGGCAATTTATTTTTATACATGAAAGGAGAAAAACATGCAGCTTCACATCCCTTGAAAAAATGTAACTGTCAATATGAAGGCATTTGATCTTGAATATATTTCCTCACCAACCAAAGTTTTGGTACACGAGCCACCACTGGTTTTACAATTCTCTGAAAAATGTTCCGATTTTTCAATTTATAAATCTGGTCACCCAACACAGAACTCAATTTTATGAAATTCGCATGGTTACATTCATTTTATAGGAATTTATTTTTTTAAGTTTTGCCAAAATCACTATGAATATTGCTTTGTGGAATTTATTGTTTTTAATGATTTTGCGACAATATATAAGCATCAAAATAAAATTGCTGAGGGGTAGGTATTCTAGACTTTAGTCCAGATTTTAGTAATTTTTCGAAATGCTTAAAAAAATCTGTGTTAATGGAATTCAAGGCAAAAATATAATTAATATTATAGATTATACTAAAAAAAAAAAACAAAAAAAATGCAAACTCAATATTATATAATTTAAAAAAGAGCTGGAGTGTTATTTTTTATGTCGAATCTGTAGGCAGTGTAGGCGTTTGATGGATGACCGTTTAGCAAGTCTGAAAACTATAGATGAGTCATATTTAATCACTTAAATATTTATAAAATTAATGCTAGAAAACAACCACTTTCTTTACTTATTAAACAACTTATAATTTTTTGTCGCTATTTACTTTTTTTGCATGTTAAAGGAGAACTGGAATTCATTCAATGGTTAAAAATTATTTATATTCGGCCTCCACCAGTGTCGATATCACATGTGCCGAAAATAAATAATTTTTAACCATTGACTGAATTTCAGAAGTTTACCTTTAACAACCCATCAAATTTCCAGTCAAGCAGTTCTAAGATCATTAAAATTTAATATTGGTGATAAAAGCAACAGGTTATATAAGAAAAAATAAAAAAAAGTAGTAGTATACCCCATTGAAATATACATATTTTACTTAAATAATATTGTAGAGCATAAAGATAATTAATTAATATAGGAGTGGCCTTTCTATCTATCTATAATTATTGCGTAGTTAATTTGAGATTATTTAAGAAAATAGTAATTTGTGTAATTAATTTTCATATAAGTAACGTACTTTCCGTTATATCACATGATTATATTTCGTAGTAAAAACAGGTTTTAATAGATTTGTATTTGATAAATGACTGGTAATTAAACTGAATTAATTATGTAATGTACAAATTGGTACAAATTAATATGAAACTCGTGGTGCACTATCTGTACCAGATTTGAGTCTCTGACGTATGAAATACTTCATCCTCCATAAATACACTTACGTGCATAGAAATCGACCACATTGCAGTTTTGAATTAATCATTTTCTTTTAAGTCGTCAGATTAAAATATCTTATGCTGTTTAAAAAATCATTTAATACACTTTACCATGAGCCTAAATTAATTAGAATTCCTTTCGTGCTCTCAAACGAAAAGTTCTAAAATGAAATGTATGAAACAGAACATAACTTTTAGATCAACTTAGAAACTGATAAAATGAATTATGTGCAAATTCATGCAAAGGCAAATAACTGCAATCTGTCAAAATTGTGTTTGACTGTGTTATACTTGTAATAGCAACCACGTTAATATGAGCTGTTTCTGATATCGGTGTGAAGTTATGTTGAAGCGTAATAAATGATCTTTCAAACAGCATAAGTTTTATTTTAATCTAAGGTCGTTTATATATTTAATCATTTTTATGTAGTATTTTGGCTTTTGGTTCGTTTTGGTAAAAATTATGCAAAATTAATTATATAACCGAGAGATAATTTAAAACTACGTACTAGCATTTTTAATTTTATAGCTTTGATAACATAGTTCTAAAAAAAATCTGGTGTGGCCCACACAATACCTCCCGCCATTTACAGCCCGAGTCACAAAAAAGATTAAGTTAATCCTTATTTTTGGATTAGCGAAATTTACTCTAATTTTGACAGTTTATTTCTTAAAATATAGTCTAATCCAAGTAACTACCTTTTTTTTAAACCCCTCAACAGGATTGACACACATGCAAATCTATAGAAAATTTAATAAACTTTAATTTTTATAATAACATTACTCTCGAAAAAATAACATTTAAAGGTATTTTTCGAAGAAAAACTATTTTGAGCTTCTAGTAAAGTGCCATTTCCGGTTATCCGATTTTCACCAAAATCTAATGGGCTCTTTCCATTAGAGAAAAAGTTCGAAATACAAGGTTTCAAAATTTTCTGAATGATAGTATTTGAGTTAGAGTGGAGGATCCACACATAAACACACAGCATCGTGAAAATATTAAAATTGGATTCTAGGGACCTTAAAACTTGGTCATTTACCAAAATCTCGATATGCGATTTTTAGCACGATTCCTATACCTGGCGTCAGGTGCATCTATGATATATTTATTTGTTTATCTCTGTCAATATCTTGATTGTAGTTCGAGGCAGCATGGGCACTAACCAACATATCCTCGGGCACGTCGCTCCAAACTCGTATGGTAATCGATGCTGGTGCGGTCCCCATTTTTATTTCTCTACTGGGCAGCCAGTTCGAGGATGTGCAAGAGCAAGCTGTTTGGGCGCTCGGTAACATCGCCGGCGATTCTCCAGAATGTCGTGACCATGTGCTCGATTCTGGCATCCTCGTACCCCTGCTACAATTACTCAGTAAATCCACCCGGCTTACGATGACTAGGAATGCTGTTTGGGCGCTATCGAATCTTTGTCGAGGTAGGAAGAAAAAATATTATCTAAATAGGGGATTCCACCATTTTTTAAAATATAATTTCATCCAAGTAAAACTAAGACTGTCGATGAAAATCCGGTGAAAAAATTCCTATTAATAAGCGAGTTATAGTCCTCCGAAATTTGAAAATATAGTTGTCACGTCACGAATATAAATTTTTATATCAAACTATTTTCTCCGAGGACCTAAATTTTCTTGAAATATATGCTATTTCTAAATTATATTTATAAAAAAATAGTCTACATGATTTATAATTAAAAATGTATTTAAATTATTAAGTTTAATGCAAAATATTTATATTCAAATAAAAACTGTTTGTGAATTGCACTATTGGACTGATAGCCACGCCTCCGCTATTTGAATTTCTCTACTTCCATTGGTAGTAGGCTGCGCCGCTAACTGGGTATTCGTTATATATTTATAGGCCGTCTTTGAGTCGCCAATCAAAATAATATATATATATATATATATATATATATATATATATATATATATATATATATATATATATATATGGATTTCATATGAGTGACGAGCTGCTATAACAAAAATCCCCTTATTTCCGAAGTAATTCAATTATGTAGTTATATTTCTTTAATAATATTAATTATTAAGCATATACTTTCAATATTTTTTCTTAATTTTAAAGCTATTTAGCAAACATTCGGGCCTATTCTGTAACTCAGTTGTTAATTTTTAACAACTTCTTAAATATATTAACCAATCAAGTATGTTGATACATAACAAAAATTAGGATTTTTAGTTGTTAAATCAATAGCTATTGGATAACAGTTTTAATCAGTGGTTAAAAATTAACCACTGAGTTACAGAATAGGTCTGATTAAATAGTTATTCCATTAGTGTTTAATTTTGTTTACCAACAAAATACAATGAATATGACAGATATTTAAACAACTGTCATTTTAACGTCAAAATCAACGCACGTGTGATTAAAACGTAATGCAAAATCTAAACTTTTTAAAACCCGTTACTTTGTACGTCCGTTATTAAAGACGTAACGTTAGCGTTGACGGAATCTTCTCGTACTTCATACAAAAACTCCCTAATATAAATTACTTGCTTTAATGTTTTGTTGGTGCAGCCGGCCATAAATGTTTAAATTAAGAGTAAATATTGTTTTCCATGGCCGACCTGATTTTCTTATTCTCAATAATTCTAGCCTGACCCTCCTATAATATCAACTCATATTAAAAAAAACAATATACGAGGCTTGTCTAAAAAGAATCCGACCTTCGGTTAGGGGAAAAATATTGCGAACCTGACGAAGTACGGACTCTAATCCCCTTCAAAGTGATCCTTTCACTATTGGAACAACACCTCATATACAAGCAGTGAATGACGCACCCGATGGCGAAGCGAAAATTCAGGCATGCACTGTGGAAAGTGGCGCCGCTCTACAGTTATTTTGCGCGGGAAAATTGAAGGTCGAATTATTTTTAGACAGGCTTCGTATAATGAAAAATCAATAATAACTAAATTATTGTAATATTTGTTTAAGGTAAAAACCCACCCCCAGAATTTCAAAAAGTCTCCCCATGCTTACCTGTCCTTTCCCGTCTTTTATTCCACTCTGACGGCGACGTCCTCTCTGACGCATGCTGGGCGTTGAGTTACCTCTCCGACGGTCCGAACGACAAGATTCAAGCTGTCATCGACGCTGGTGTTTGTCGCCGACTTGTAGAGCTGCTGATGCATGAACAGCCCAACGTAGTCTCCGCTGCTCTTAGAGCTGTAGGAAATATAGTCACAGGAGATGACGTCCAAACACAAGTTGTATTGAATTGCTCTGCGCTGCCATGTTTGTTACATTTGCTAGGAAGTAGCAAAGAGTCTGTAAGGAAAGAAGCGTGTTGGACTATATCGAATATTACTGCCGGGAACAGGCAACAGATTCAGGTAAGACATTTCTTCTCGCATTACCCCTATTCATCCGTCAATCAAACACATACGGTTAATATAAAATCGATATTAGTAATAATAATCTGAACTTACACCGATTTTCAATTGCTAAATGCACCTAATCATGAATTTTTTCTAGGCGGTAATTGACGCCAACATCTTCCCTGTCCTGATCGATATTTTGGGCAAAGCGGAGTTCAAAACGCGTAAAGAAGCGGCCTGGGCGATTACGAACGCAACTAGCGGTGGTACGGCAGACCAAATCCGCTACCTGGTGAACCAAGGCTGTATTCGGCCGTTGTGCGATCTACTCACTGTCATGGATGCAAAGATTGTACAAGTAGCGCTTAATGGTCTGGAGAACATCTTACGTCTTGGAGATCAGGATGCTAAACCGCATTCGGGAATCAATCCTTATGCTGTGCTTATAGAAGAGTGCTACGGTAAGGGATATTTTCTTTAATTTATTTATTTTATCAACTAGCCTTCAATTATACAAATATTATATACAAACTATTATTCAAGAAGGATGACTATTCAAGGTCATTTGTGAGCCGTCTGATATAATATTACTTGCAGATTACTTCATTGCATTTCGTATGTATAGGCGTACAACATGAAATATTTATGGACACATTTTGACTGAAAAAATACGACTAATTTATTTGAAAATTATGTTTCTTTCTAAATAATGCCTTTCTGAAAGATTTATGTTCTACACTTAAGTTTTTGCAAAATTCAAAAACATAGACTTAACCAAGGAATAATAATATGATTTAGAGCCTCCGCAGACTACCGATTTTTGATCGGCCGACAGTTTAATCGGTTGCAATGAGGACTATAGTAATTTCGAATCGTCACTGGGTAAATATTAGCACAGAGGGCAGTGTAGTAGATAATTAGGTATTTGTAATTCTATGACATACGTCATTATTAATTATAGTGTGTTAGAAAGTAATGCCACTATTTACGTATATCTGTCACACCACATACATTAAATAGACATAGATCAAATCATCTTTCTCTTTCTGATACAAAATGTTGCTAAGCTTATGCTGTAAAGTGATGTGTATTCTTTCTTCGAACAAATGACCTTGAATAGTCATCTTTCGTGAATAATAGTATACATTGGTTTTTTGATATGTTTTGATTGCTACCAGCGAGTTCTATTTAAACTGTAAATTGGTATTTTAAATTGTGGTTGTAACCCACTGTTCTTAGACATTGTCATATTTATTTAATTATTAAAATTTGTGATCCATTCTAATCTAAAGTGCAATTTCAAAGTGTATGTCGCAGCCAGATAGTAAAATCTGTCTTTATTAAATGCCTAGGCGATTTATAAAACGCGGCCAGATTGTGGAACCTTCGTTGACTTAGCGATGTTTTACAATCTGGCTAGACGTTTTATAAAAAATCTACGCACTTAGACGTTTTATAAAACGACGAACATACTTAGCTTGTACATTTTTCTACATATCTTATTTAACTTATGGCAATACAGTTATCACATATGTTGTTACGGTCCATTTTCTTAGCGCCCCTCGATTCGACAACATGGTCGACGTTCCAGTATTTTGGTCATTCTGCATTTGTCCTACTACCCTATTACCACTCCAAGAAGTGAATGACCCCCTGTGGCGTCGAGGTTGAACTTGATTTCTTCGATTTAGCTGCCTTTTGATAAAAATTTCGTCCTACCTTCTGTGCCGAGATGTTGTGGCATTCTTTCGTGCCGATTTGACGGTTTTATCTTCTTTTGAGGGATTTGAGCTGCGTCCAATAGACCTTTTACATTTTTATTGCACCCTGACGTTAAGAGAGTTAAGTTTTTGCCAGAGTTTTTACTTTTCGCCATTTGTAATTTTATTTGAAATGTAACTGGCCTCCTCAACACGCAAACAACCTTTTGATGTAAAAGGTCCATTCACTTGGAAATGTGTTTCCGCCGGAGGTTCCGGGATTTAAACACGGTATTTTCACTTTAAAGCCGCCTGTCAACTCATAGCGTTTTCAGCTTAAATGTCGAGTGCGCACTTTTTTGCACTGAGCGTTTTCAGCTTGTCATTGAGTGCAAAAATTAGTCAGCTGATGTGTTTTCAGGTTAAGAAAAAATTGCACCGTGCACTGGATCAGTGCGACTTTTGTGCACTGACTCCCTAGGCAAGTGCAATAGTGTCAGTGCAAATATGGCGAATGAGGGCAGAACTCGTTCAGTGTGGTCACGTGATATGTTGCACTCAGTGCGCACTTGCACTGAGTAAGCTGAAAACGCTATTAGATGATATCTCCTCGTGCAATTTATTTCTCAACACTCACGTTTATGCGTTTGACTTTATCGTATCGCTAATATTTGGAGTGACAAGTTGCCACAAGTAACGTGAGCATGTATGCCCCCTTCTTACAACTGTGTATATTATTGGAGTTTTGGAATCATCATCGTCACATTTCTTCCGCATTTCTTATCAGGCGAGACCTGAAAATATTTGACCTGTCCCCAGGAGTCTATGTCCATATAATATTATACATATATAAATCAAAAATATGTATTATTATACTTTTCATTCATGATTTTTTATAAAGATTCTGCGTCTGATTTTGTGGTCATAATTTTGTTCACACATACACGATAGTGAGGCAAACACGCATGCGTGCCTGCACAGTACATGAATCAGATCTATCACTTATTTGTAACATAACCTAATACAACCATCATAAAATAAATTTTTGGCAAATTATTTTAATTTGTTTCTTCAAAATTAGTTTCCATAGTCAAATTAAATAATACACAATAAAAATAAAGCACGATTATAAAACTACTTGTTGCTGTCAACGTTTAGTTTCAACTGGTTTCAAAGCACAATGACAAACGTCAAATGTAGTTCTATTTTTACTCGCTCGGTAGGCGACACTACGGTCGCAAAATTAAAACGTCATTTGAAATTTTATATGAACTTTAAAAAATTATTTCTGTAAAACTTGAAACTTATGTGACAAAATATTTATTTTTACCTCTCGCTAAGAGAGGTATTGAATTCATGCTAAAAATCGCATATCCAGATTTTAGTGAATTAGCACGTTTTAAGGTCCCTAGAATCCGATTATAACATTTTTTGTGTGTGTGGATGTTGGATCCACGATTTCTAAAATACTATAAGACTTAAGACATTTTTAACTACGGATTCCTCAATCTAACAATAATGGGAAGAGTTGATTAAGTTTTGGTAACAATTGGACAACCGGAAGTAATAGTTGCAAGAAAAAAATCATCTAAATATTATTTATCGAAAATTTATGTAAATACTTATATTAAAGAACGTTAAATTCTTTATTCGATAAATATAAATTCATTATTATATCTTCTATACTGTCAAAAATATTTGTATGCCTGTCAAAAATATTTGTACATCATTATGAAAATAAAAAAATCTGATGTGGCCAGCACATTACCTTCCGTCAGTTCTATGTATGTTGTACAAATTTCATACGGAAAGTTCCTTGCTAAATTAAATATTCTATTTCTTGTACATTACCTTCCGGCAGTTGCGTGTATTTTATGCAAATTTCATACAGAAAATTATTATTTTGTGACGTTTTCTATATACAGTGTAATGTATCTGCAGAAATAAAAGATTTATTATTATTATTTCTTGTACATTACCTTAAAGCAGTTGTATGTATTTTATACAAATTCCATACAGAAAGCAAAAGATCCTATATTTCCAGTAAAATTATAAGACACTATGTCAATTTCACTTGACACTGACATCTTTCAATCAGAATTTTCTTAATATAGTAACTGTTTCCAGAGCTATGGCTACTTTATGAAATTTAATTTCTTTATAATTTTTACCTTCCGTCACCTTTAGGTAAGGAAGGTATTGTCTTTGGTCAAAAAATTCGGTGGTGAGTTTTTGATGAATAAGCACGTTTTAGGGTCCCTAGAATACGATTTTACTATTTTTACGATGATGTCTGTATGTGTGTGTGTGTGTGTGTGGATGTGTGTGTGTGTGTGTGTGTGTGTGTGTGTGTGTAACAAAATTTTCGTCTGCGATAACTCTAATACTACAGTTACAAAAATTATAATTTTTTCGTATACTTCTTCGCTACATCCATATGAAGAGCTGATTAGATTTTGGTTACAATTGGTCAACCGGAAGTACCATAATTTGAAGATTTTAACAGTTTTTCTTGAAAAAACTATGTTAAATATAATTTTTTCACATTTGATGTTATTATAAATATTAAAGAATATTTTATTCTGTATGCGATTTGACTGCATTTTATACTTAATATTAAATGGATATACAGTTAAAAAATTATAAAGAAATTAAATTTCATAAAGTAGCCATAGCTATGGAAACAGCTACTATATTAAGAAAATTCTGATTGAAAGATGTCACTGTCAAGTGAAATTGACATAGTGTGTATGTCATAATATTACTGGAAATATAGGATCTTTTGCTTTCTGTATGCAATTTGTATAAAATACATACAACTGCTTTAAGGTAATGTACAAGAAATAATAATAATAATAATAAATCTTTTATTTCTGCAGATACATTACACTGTATATAGAAAACGTCACAAAATAATAATTTTCTGTATGAAATTTGCATAAAATACATGCAATTGCCGGAAGGTAATGTAGAAGAAATAGAATATTTAATTTAGCAAGGAACTTTCCGTATGAAATTTGCACAAAATACATAGAACTGACGGAAGGTAATGTGCTGGCCACATCAGATTTTTTAACTCTATATCCATTTAATATTAAGTATAAAATGCAATCAAATCGTATAGATAATAAAATATTCTTTAATATTTATAATAACATCAAATGTGAAAGAATTATATTTAACATAGTTTTTTCAAGAAAAACTGTTAAAATCTTCAAATGATGGTACTTCCGGTTGACCAATTGTAACCAAAATCTAATCAGCTCTTCATATGGATGTAACGAAGAAGTATACAAAAAAATTATAATTTTTGTAACTGTAGTATTAAAGTTATCGCAGACGAAAATTTTGTTACACACACACATCCACACACACACACATCCACACACACGCACACACACACACACATACAGACATCATCGTAAAAATAGTAAATTCGTATTCTAGGGACCCTAAAACGTGCTTATTGATTAAAAACTCATCATCGAATTTTTTGACCAAAGACAATACCTTCCTTACCTAAAGGTGACGGAAGGTAAAAAGTCAACAACGCGAAAGAATATAAAAGGAATTTGCGAAAAAATGACGAATATAAAGAAAAAGATAAAAATATCTGGCCAGAGATTATGTGCTGGCCACATCAGATTTTTGTAAGTAGTTTTAAGTGTACTTTCAGAAAATAAATAAATTGGAAAATGTGGTATGACCCCATTCTTTCTTCGTTTATTTAATATCTCCATGATCTATTAGGCCTATTTTTACGAATTGGACATTTAGGTTGGATCACAAATAATTATTATCTATTTATTATTAGTTATTATTTATTTTATTTGACAACTGACAATTTTGTTGTTACTTAGAACTATGAGAAATAATCCTGTATGATAATGGAAACATTTTGGTTGTAGGCCTAGACAAAATCGAATTCTTACAATCCCATGAAAACATGGACATCTACCAGAAAGCATTCGACATAATTGAGCATTTCTTCGGCAGCGAAGAGGAGGACACACGGGTAGCCCCAGCAGTAGACGCAGAACAACAGCAGTACCAGTTCAACGCTGACCAGTCGGTTCCCATGGGCGGGTTCCAATTTTAATCTGCACGCAACTCTCAACTTACAAGTACGTTGTAACTTTACTGGAATATTATAATTTACCATTTATTTCAAAAAGGTTACTAATATTGTATAGATCACCAGTTCTCTAACAAATTGGGAAGAATAGCTGTTGTTATGTCATTTATTTGTTAATAATTCGGGTTTGACATAAATCTCGATGTTTTGGACCGTTTGTAGTAAGCAAGATTAAGTATTATTTTATTTTATAACTGTTATTTTGTGAAATGTTTTTATTATATATGATATGAGCATGTTTATATTTATATACAAGATTTGTAATCTTGCTTGCTATAATACAAAAATTATCAATCCCGCCAAAGTTAAATTTTTAGTTTGGAAATATTTAATTTGTATATAATTGATTTAAAAATCAAGAAAAAATCCTAAACATAAATAATGACCTTTATATAATCTCCAATCATGTATGACTTTTTAAAATGATAATATATCGGTGTATACGTGAAAATTACTTAAAATATTTAAGTATAAAATTGTGATATCTGGAAGGGCAACATTACAGTTTTCCGACCGGCTTGTGGCGGGATTCTAATCTAATCAACGACATTTTGAATTCAATTTCAAGCATGCATGTTTGTATGGTGCTTAAATTTTATATTCGTATTTATACATATTTAAAAATACGTAAAATTAGATCTTTGTTTTAGATCTAGCGGAAAAGGCTATTAGGTAAAATAGTTCCATTAATTCTAATTTCTAGCATCCCCTTTTTTGCAAATAAAGCACCATATAATCATTAGAAAACATTAGAAAATTTAATTTATGATGATCTTAAACTATATTTATTTCAAAAACTATTTAATAATTTGTTATTGAAATTACGTGAAGTGATATTAACTAGTTTTTAAAATAAAGATAAGTTAAAGCCGTCGTCCGTCACGTTGTATTTTATTTTATTTACTAGCAATTAAAATAAATTTGCATTTTTTTGCAATAATTCGGCATGGAAAAGAATAATGAAAAAATGGTGGATTACATCTGTACATATTGGAAAGAAATAAATGATATGATTCGTGGCTAATTGTGGTGATCGTTTACAAATAATTGAAATTGTCACCAAAAATTGTAGTTATATTTTAAATTTACAATAACTAATATTAAATGTTATTTAAGTCATATCTGTAAATATATTGATTATTTAGATCAAATACCCGACAGTTGAAGTATTTCAGTTGTTAATTTTGTTTAGATAATGACTAATGATTTTTTAAATCAGGAATTATTGCAATTTGTATACCAATGCTGGAAATGAATGCTTAAGTAAGAAAGAATTTATAAAATTTAATATATTTTTCCTGGTTGTGCAAAATGGTAAATTTTGAGTCACAATAAATTCATTTTCTATGAAAATTCTTTATTAATTGACATTACACAATATTTTTAATTTACAGATTTATTATTTTACATGATCTTTTTTTTAAATTTTCTCATTTGTGACTCAAAACTTAAGATATTTGTATAACTTGTTATTTTCCTACTTTGTGATTAATTGTATTGAACTCGGTACTTTTTATAGAAATTTTGAAAAATAATTATAAAATTTGTATTAATCTTGATATACTTGAGTGAAATAAAAAGGTATGTAAAATTGAGACAATTTGTTTTTACTCTTAAAATGTTCCATTCATAAATTTTTTGGGGTTTTGGGCTAGATTTTTGTTGCAATATCTTTCTTAGCTAAATATAACAAAGGAGCACAAAAATTCTGAAGGCTGTACTTAAATAGTTATTTGTATATCAAGGCCGCGAAATCACTCTTTAGCGTACCGAGAGAAAAATTATCGCCGAGGCCGCTTGCGGCCGAGGCAAGAAATTCTCGAGGGCGCTAAAGGATTTCGCGGACAAGGTGTACACAATATTTTTTGTGCAACCGTAAGAAATATGTAATTATAAATTTTATTAATTTTAAACAGTTTCATTGTAAATAGAATATTAGCTTTCAAGGTGGCTATGGGATTAACATTTAATAAACAAAACCATGCAATGGACCTTTCCAATTTAAGGGCTATCTCTTTCTATCGCTGCAAATAGTAAGAAAATGGCGCGAACAACTGCCAGTTGGGCTGTCAAACGAAACGTCAAAAATATTGCAGTCATTAAAAAACCTGTATTGTCAGTGAAAATTTGCATCGTTAGACATTTTACCTTCAATAAAAGCTTTTGTAACTTATTTCGATAAGATTTTTTAAAGTTATCTTACATTTTACGTCTATTTTTTTTAGAATCAAACGCCATAGATCTCAGTTGTTCTTACTATGCGCAGATCCCCATTGCGCATATCTTCTATCTCTTTAAATTGGAAAGGTCCATTCTCAAATAATGTCAAAATGATTATTTACCTAATTTCGCGGCCTGTATTGCGGCTGCGAAATGCTAATTTCGCGTCCGGTTGCACAAAAAATACTTTAATGTAACGGTCACCTAATGCACAGAACTCAATTTAACGAAACTCGAATGATGGTTACGTTCATTTTAGAGAAATTTAACCCTTTTTTAACAAAAAATGCCGAAATCTATAAGTATTGCTATCTAGGCCCTAATTTTTGTGGCATTAGTGTTTTAATGGTTTTGCAACTATATATAACCATCAAAATAAAATTCTTGAGGGATGGGTATTCTAGATTTTAGCCATCTTTTATAGTGTTTATATTGTAAATGAGGTAAGTAATGGTTTTTACCTTCCGTCACCTTTAGGTAAGGAAGGTATTGTCTTTGGTCAAAAAAATCGGTGGTGAGTTTTTGATGAATAAGCACGTTTTAGGGTCCCTAGAATACGATTTTACTATTTTTACGATGATGTCTGTGTGTGTGTGTGTGTCTGTGTGTGACAAAATTTTCTAATGCGATAACTCAAATACTACAATTCCAAAAATTATAATTCTTTCGTATTCCTCTTCGTTACAGCCATGTGAAGAGCTGATTAGATTTTGGTTATAATTGGTCAACCGGAAGTACCCTCATTTGAAGATTTTAACAGTTTTTCTTGAAAAAACGATGTTAAATATCATTTTTTCACATTTAATGTTATTATAAATATTAAAGAATTATTTATTCTATACAATTTGAATGCATTTTATACTTCATATTCAATGGACATAGAGTTAAAAAATTATAAAGACATTAAATATCATGTATATTAGTCAGCTTTGCTACAACTCTGGAAACAGCTGCTACATTAAGAAAATTCTGATTGAAAGGTGTCAGTGTGAAGTGCAGTTGACAGAATGTTTATGTTATAATTTTACTGGAAATATAGGATCTTTTGTTAGAAACTTTCTGTTTGGAATTTGTTTAAAATACATACAACTGCCTTAAGGTAATGTACAAGAAATATAATCTTTTTCAAGCAACTTTCTGTATGACATTTATACAAAATACATAGAACTGACGGAAGGTAATGTGCTGGCCACATCAGATTTTTTGTTATGTTATTAATTCGTTATTACAAAAGTTGTTTAGTTAAGTATAACATGTGAGGATAATGTGACGTCTCTGCTGCCAGGATAGTGGTCCATTTTTTGGTTGTACTCTCCTATAAATTTTAAACACTGCATAAGTAAAAAATATGATCTTACCAGGAATAAATATCCAGATCCTGTAGATGTTTAGATATCTTGTCCAAGCAACAGGAAGTCGTTGTCGAAGGTACAGTATACATATTACGTCCCCGTCTGTACATTATGCCTGCAACAACAAAACTGACTAATTTAATTCCTTTATCAGATATATTAGATAACAATTATAACCACAATTAATAATTACCAATATAATTCATTATTGAATTCAGTGGACTTATAAACTTTTTAGCAAATCCATAAGGTTCTTATCTATTTGTAAACAATTGGGTTAAGGCATCGGCATCCCTAAATGCCGTCTAGCCCTCACTTGTTCCATTAGAACTAACAAAAGTTACCTTCGTGGACAATATGCAAAATATATACAATTTTAGTACGACAATGATTCAATGACGCATTTTAGTTTAGTTCCTACTGTCGAGATATGCTGTAGAATTCAAAAAGCTGCATTTGGCATTTACCATTACCCGCACAGAGATTACCCGTTCCTTCAAAATAGTCACATGACTTTTCTGTCTGCCAAAATTTAGAAACGGAAATATCCCTAATAAGGTAGTGCTGAATGCATTTTTCACATATCTGAGACTCGAGCGTCCTTGACGTGCTTGGAATCAGCTGATTTGTGTGCGTTTGTCATTTTGACAAGAACAATGTCACTTTGACAAGACCAGTGTTGTAAGTTATTTTAATTTTGAACTGCTGAGAAATTATTTTTAATTTCATATGTTTTACTGCCTGAAAATTGTACAATAATAACATTTTAGCAGTTCGAAATCAAAATAAGACAAACATTGGTATTGTCAAAATGACATTGTTCTTGTCAAAATGACATGCGCATGCGCACACAAATCACTTGATGCCAAGCACGTCAAGGACGCCCGAGTCACGTGTCTGCTCGCGCCCTGTAGTCATAGACAACGAACTGAACTAACTACGTATATCAATCAATATTATCAAATTCCTAAATTTTCTTTTATTGCAATTTTTTCGTTTATTAAGAAATAATATATTTTTGGCCTCCTAAAGTGTAAACATAACAATCACACATCGTTGGCGTCCATGGTAGTTGTGATTTTACACATGCCATGACTTTACCGCACCGAATAAAGTAATACACACCCATATTTTTAAGTTTTAATAGGCCACTAATAAAGAAATCTACTTTGTAATAATAAAGAGTGCCTACAAAAACACTAGCTACCGCAATTTTCGTACAATAATAGTAAATAAATAAATAAAACTGAATTTTTTTAAATTTAATCCGCCAGCGCCATATTTTGGCATGTCTCAGTCGGCAATGTCAATATGTCAAAATTGTCAAATGATAAAATAAGTGGAATGATTGATGAGCATTATTTATTTTATTTCAAATGTTTGAAATTAATTTTAATGAAGAATGTCGAAAAGGGTATGTAACATTAGAATCATTCATGTAGTCTGTAGGAACTACGTATGTAGGAACTAATCTACCTAACCTTAATTGCATAGCAGCAGACAATAGACATCCCTAATAAATAAAATAATCAAAGTGCAAATTCTTGGTCTTGTCCCAACCCAACCTCTCAATTGTTGACTTTTTTCGTCACAACACAGTGTGAAAACTTGATATTATCTCTAGTAACGGGCATTTGATTTTTCAGGGAGTAATTTCGATGAAACATTTTTTGCTTGTTCACGTACCTCTGGCGGAGTAGATGTTATAGATTCGTCACTGTCTGACATTTTTCTCTTTGATAGATATGATTACAAATATAACAAGAAATACAATTTTTTGATTATTTTGACGTTTCGTTGGTTTTAAAAGCGCCTTGGATGCTGAGCCTACAATAAATTGTTTTGATAGCAGCTCGCTTGATGACAACAATGGTTTAAGGTTAACAAGCAAAATTTATAGAAAATACATATTTTAGTAGATATCTCGGCCAAAAAATTTAATACATAATGTGTGTGATAGGTATTTGTACAACGCTCGGTTTTATTGCAGCACTCCGCTGCGCGTCGTGCTTCAATATAAAACCTCGCGTTGTAAAATAACACCTACCGCACGTATAATGTAAATAACTATTTCGGTGCTTTACATGGGAATAAATTTATTTTACTTATTTCTACTAGCACAAGAAAATTCCAGTGAATTTTAAATATTGCGCGCGTAATCAAGTGACCGGGAACATCTGGACCAATTTTTTACGGTCAGCTGGTAGGTGATCGTTCAGTGAACAGCGCATTTTGCAGAAAAATAATGGACAACCATCCACGAGCCTGTTGAATGCGCCCAAATGACCTTGAATTGTTTTGTGTGCGTTCATCACTTATCTTCAGAACTCTAAAGATGATCCGTGTGGTAGACAAAAATCAAGAATTTTTTATATTACGACAATATACTATTGTAACAATTATTTTCAAAATTTCAATTCAGTAATTTTACATTTCCCTGAGGAAGGCAGATTTGCTACCGAAACGTCGGTTATGTAATAAAACATTTTCATCAACTTATCAAGACTGTTTTTCTTCAAGTTTCCCAGTATTACATTTATCCAGTCGAGGAATTCACATATAATCAATTTTGTCTGGATTATGAGATGGAATTGATTAAAATCTACTATAAAACAAATAATGTATATCTGCTGTTAGAGGTTACAATAAAATATAGCATTTACTAAACTAATCAGCTGTTTACTCTCTTTACTTGGAATTTATAAATATAGCACATTTACGCCTAATGAAATAATGCAATATTTACAACAATGATTTAAAATTATACACATACACAATACATATTTTGCTAGTGCAAGCAATATAAAAACATATACAAATATTTTACTATTATTTATTTTGCAAAACTAATTCGTCAAAATATTATTTTTCATAAAGCTTAGATACTAATAAGACACAGTTATGATAATGGTGTATTTCACATATTTTTAAAGCAATATTACACTTAAGTTTCGTCATTGTTGAGTGAAATTTAAATTATTAAGAGTTTAAGGTTTTCAAAAAGTAGAAATATTAGTACAGATCAAATGCAATAAAACGATGAAATATCTTAAATTAATATTTAAAATTAAATCACAATAGTTTTATAATTACATGTATGCTAAAATCTAATTATATGCTACATAAGGCAGTAATATCCAGTAATATTTTATTTATAATTCAAGAAATATATTGAAGAATTTCGTTTAAATTTTAATCATGAAGGCACCAAGAAAGGTCCCAATACGTTTTGTACGAATATTTCATAATTTCGTTGTATAATAAATCATTTCTAAAAAATACTAATATCGTAAAAAAGGGAAACTGCATATTTAAAACCAGTCAACAAATCTTATAGAAAGGTATAAAATAAAATAACAATAACAATGAATGTGGTTTATGAAAAGTTATAACTGTGTAATCTATAATTCCGTAAAGTATCGTCCAGCCATGCTTCAACCCTTTTGTAGCTATGCGACATCCATTCCACATTGATGCGAGTTGCTTCGATGCTTTGGTCAAATGCACGTTCGGCAGTTCCCAAGTTGTTGATGTTATCATTTTTAAATGCTACCAGCTTGAAATATTAAAATAAGATCATTTTATTTTTATTCTTAATTAGTATAGGGTTGTTATTTTATCAGAAATTTTTAATATTATCTTTCATTTTTAGAGAAAATTAATTATTAGTAGATTTGATTTTGCCAGTCTTTAAATTGTAATTAGAAGTCTCTCGTAAACTTTAATCTAAAATTACAGGAGGAATGAATATTATGTCAAAATATTTTTTCTTACCTGGGCTAGTTCGTAATGACTATTCATAAAAACAGGCAAAGCGGAAACCATCTTTGAAATTGTTGAAAATGCTAATCCGTAACTACAAAAAATATGTCATTAAAATCAAAATATTTTGTTATTTAAATAAAACTGACTGATCATTTAGTTGTTTCCAGTTATTTCTTAGAAAATCAAAAGCTAACTGATGTCCAACAACATTTTGTGTAACAGATTTAAATATCAGAGCACCGTCTTGTTTTCTAATTCCTGAACTGTTACTAGCCATGCGTTCCAAATATCTAAAAAATAATAAACATTGAATATTTTTAAGAAATATAGTAGTAAATGTAAAAATTACCTTGAAAGAAGCCATCCTTCCGAAGCACATCCTAAAGCATTCAATAACACTTCTTTTTCAGTTCCTGAATTTGTGTTTGTATACATTGTAAAAGCAAAGTCCCATTCTGCTTCGCCTCCTTCTCGAATTGCAGTGCAGTATACAACAGGTTTCAAATTTGGAGGAACGCTAAAAAAAATTAATACCTCGGAAATATGTTTTTTTCTATTTCGGTGTCTTTATGAGTCTATAAACGCATCGAAAACACGTCGTTAAGATCAACGACCAAATATAACTAGACAAAACTTCATTTGGTTTGTTTTGATTTCGGCTGACCAGACAGAGAAACTAGAGATAGAGATATGTCTTGTCTAGTCCGAGTATTTCTCAATAGATGTCACTACTGAGGCCACGTAGAGTATCAGTGTCTAGTTTGAAGGTTGCTCACTGATTGCGCAAGTGTTCTTAGTTAAAATTGTGTGGTTAACATTAAATAATATATATATATATATATATATATATATATATATATATATATATATATATATATATATATATATAATCTTTCCTCTTCTACCCTTCGGGGTGTAGAGTTGTGTTTTCATATCATTACTTTCTAGTAAGTGTTTGCCAGGCCTTTTTGTTGGTGGCTAATGTTTTTGCCTCTTGTCTTGTAATGTTTATTTTTTGAAGCAGTCCATTTATGTGGTCATCCCATGTTTTTAGTGGTCTTCCTCTTGTTTTTCTTCCTTGTGGTTTTGCATTCCACACTTTTTTCACTTGCGAGTTGGGCTGTAGTCTCGTTATGTGTCCGAACCATTTTAACTGTTTCATGTGCATTGTCTCTGTAGCTGCTGTCAAATCCAATTTTTCTCTCGTTTGAGTATTTCTTATTCTGTCTAATTTTGTTATTCCTTCGATTCTTCTTGAGTATTTCATTTCTACAGCCTGCAGTTTGTTATTTTGTGCATTATTTGTTGTCCAAGTTTCACTTCCGTGCAGGAGTATTGGTAGATATGTCGTTTTGTATATAGTGGTTTTTGTCTTTTTCGAGATATGTTTATTGTTAAGGAATGATCTGTTGTGTGCTTGGAATATCTTGTTAGTTGCTTGAATTCTGCTATTTATTTCTTCATTATTTTTGCCGTTGCTCTCAATAATCGATCCTAAATACTTGAAGGAATTGACGTGTTCTATAGTGTTTCCATTTATGATTATGTTCATGTTCTGTTGGTTTTTTCTGGAGATTTTCATTGTTTTTGTTTTCGAGGTGTTGATCTTCATATTTATTTTACTTAATTCATTTGTCCAAGTATTTACATTATGTTGTAGATCCTGTTAATTATTAGCGAATATAGCTAGGTCATCTGCGAAAGCGCATTCAGTTATATGTATCGGTTGTAGTTGGTAGTAGCCGATTTTGGTCTTCTTGATGTCTTTATGTACGTTCTTTGCTACTTCGTCGAGCAATGTAATGAAGAGAAGAGGGCTCAAAACTCCGCCTTGCCTCAATCCCTGATTGTTTTTGAATTCGTCAGATTTCATATTGTTAGTTCTAACATAGTTCCTTGTGTTTTTATACAGGCTCTGGATTGCTCTAATTATTTTATTGTTTACTCCTCTTTTTTCTAAGATGTTCCATACTGTTTCTCTCGGGACACGGTCAAATGCTTTCTCGAGGTCAATGTAGCATACGCAAACTTCCTTATCGTACAGTATTGTTTTTTCCGAGATTTGTTTTATCGTAAATATATGATCGTTTATACATTTGCCCTTTCTGAATCCACTTTGTGAGTCTTCTAGGGTCCTTTCTAGCAGGGGTCTTAATTTATTCTCTAGAATTATTTCGTATATTTTGGTAGTAGTACACAGTAAAGAAATTCCTCTATAGTTACTGCAATTCCGATTATCTCCTTTTTTGTGGAGGGGGAGGATCACCGCTATTTCCCAATCTTTAGGTATTGTGCCTTTTTCCCATATTAGGTTGATAAGTAAGTGCAATAATTTTAGACCTTCTTCACCCATGTTTTTTAGGAGTTCAGGTTTTATATCATCGTGTCCTGCGGCTTTTCCGTTTTTCAATCTTTTAATTGCTGTTACTACTTCTTCTGTAGTTATTTCTTCTGCATGATCATCCTCCTGTGCAGTAGTATTTTCGTTTCTTTCTGTGTTATCTAGTTCCGAGTTGCTGGTTTTGGCTTCTAGTAGATTTTCAAAATATTTTTTCCATCTTTCCATTATTTTCCTGTTTTCCGTTAAAATTGTCCCATTTTCGTCTTTGATTTGTTTTAATTGCACTGTTTTGACTTTCCTGGTATTTTTAATTATATGATAAAACAACTTTTGGTTTTCTTTATAGTTGCATTCCATTTGTTTTCCAAAGTCTTCCCACGTCTTTGCCTTTGCTTCTCTAACCATCTCTTTGACTTTTCTTCTTTGTTCTTTATATTTGTCATAGTCGTGTTGATTTTTTGTGCTTAAATACTGCTTCCATTTTTCTTTTTTGGCATTAATTTCTTGTTTTATTTCATCGCTCCACCAGTAAGTTTGTTTTTTGTATGTATTAGAGATTTTTGTACCGCATGTTTCTCTAGCTGCCCGAAGTAGTGTATTTTTAAATATCTTCCACATTTGTTCTATGTTTTCAGTGTCCGGATTGTCAATTCCGGATAGAATTTGTGCAATGTTTTCTTGGTATTGTTGTTGTGTTACTTCATCCTTTAATTTATGTATTTTAATTATTTCTTTTGATATCTTACGTTCCTTGTTGACTTTGTGTTTTGAGTTAGCTGTTGTTATATTAAATTTTGCTTTAACTAGGTAGTGGTCACTCCCTATTTCGTAACCCCTCATCGCTCTTACGTCTTGAATCATCGTTCTGTGTGTTCTACTGATTAGAAAATAGTCAATGATAGATTTTTCATTTCTTGAAGGCTGGCATCTTGTATACTTGTGTATTTTTTTGTGTTTGAATGTGGTATTTGTAATGAGCAGATCATTGATGATACAGAAATCTATCAATCGTTTACCATTATTATTTATGTGTGCTTCACCGTGTGGGCCCATGATGTTCTCTATGCCTCTGCAATTGTTGCCTACTCTTGCGTTAAAGTCCCCTAATAAGCATACTGGTTCGTCTAACTTGGTGAATGTGTCTTGAAGTTCTTCCCAGAAGTTGTCTTTGTCTATTGAGTTTTCGTTTTCATTGGGAGCATATACAATTATTAGGTTTAGTTTAATTTCTTCTATCTCTATTTTGACTACCATTATTCTCTCCGAGCAATATTTCCATTCCAATATTGATTGTGTCAATGTATTTTTAATAATACACCCCACTCCTCCTTGGCTTCTTTGATTTACTTCAACCCCGCTATATAATAAAATATGATTCCCATTAAATTTTAATTGTCCATTCCCTTTCTTTTTTGTTTCCGTAATTGCTAAAATACTTAAACCCGATTTTTCAAATTCTTCCGCTAATTCTATTTCCTTCCCATTTATACTACATATATTCCACGTTCCCATGCTTAATCTTACCCTATTTAATTGCCCATTTGTGTTACTCTTGTCATGTAGTATACCTATTAGTTTTTTGAATAGGTATCCATTACTTCTGTTACTCCATTAATTTTATCATCCCAGACGAAAGTTTTGCCATTAATGTGTAACTTTTGGTAGCCAATTTTGACGGTTTCATTTCTTAGTCTTGCTTCTTTCCCGATTGTCCTTATTGCAGCTTGGATTCGTTGTTCTTCTTTGGTTAGATGGTTGTCGATATAAACAGGTGTATCATTATCCTTCAGTTTATTTTTGTTCTTCATCACTGTTATTTTGTCTTTCCAACTGTTCCATTTGATTATGTGTAATACTCCTTTTGTAGTTTTGATTTCGGCTGCGTCTTTGATCTTTACCGTTATTTGTAATTTATTATTGATATATGCCTGTAACTCTTCTGAAATGTTGTCAGTATTAGGTGTGAATCCTTTGATTATTGTGTTGTTTCTCCTTCTGTCTCTTTCCTGTTTTTCTACTTTATTTTCAAGGTTTTTTATAGCATTGTATAACTCCTCTTTTTCTTGGGTCCATTTATCTTCTTTATCTTGCAAATTTATTTGGATCGTTTTGATTTCCTCCCGGAGTTGTCGTATTTCTTCATTATTTGATTTTAATTCCGCTAATATTTCGGAAAGTGTTTTCCTAAATTCCTCCATACTTTCCACTTTTGGGTCTTCCGTTGCCGGGGTGGTCCTTTTTATTTTATTATTTATTTTTTCTTGATTTCCGCGTCGTTTTCTACATCCACTCATTTAAGCTGTAACTTGTTGGTACGCCACTGTATTTCTGTAGAATGCTTGTACAAGGTCACTTTTAATTTAATTTTTATTAAAATTTTGTCTTAAATATTACACTTTTGTGTTTTATTAGTTCACTTTTCATTTGCTTAATTGGTTTACAGCCACTACACTCGGTTTTTCATAGGCCTCACGCACTTTTACACAAGATAACTTCTAAAATACTGGATTAAACTATCGCTGCAAAAAGCACGTCTAGTCTGGATGCCGGCTAACTTCGAACTCCCTAAATAATATATAAGATTTAATATTTAAGAAAAACCAACGTGTCACTCAAAACTACTACAACTACAAAACAAAGGTAAAATACACATGGTTCTATGTTGCCTCTAGTGAGCAAAGTTCAAACTAAACACTATACTATACACTGACACTCTACGTGGCCTCTAGTGAGAAATACTCGAACTAGAAAAGACATATCTCTATCTCTAGTTCTTCTGCCTGGCCAGTCGAAATCAAAACATTCAATGTGGAGGGATAGGGAATGTTTTGTCTAGTTATATTTGGTCGTTGGTTAAGATAATCTATAAATTCACTGTTTTTGGTGCTTTTCGTTTTCTAGAAGTGGTATGACTGCTTTGAAAACTGACATTTGAATGGCATATAACCTCAACAGTCAACAATGAATTTATATCTATGAAGCGGGAAGCGCTACCAACTGATAAAAAAACACCGTCATATTTTTGAATTTTTTAAAAAATCTAATAGAATTATAAAATTCTTCAATAGAAAAAGTATTATAAAAAACATGTTTCATAAAACCTGTTATCACACTCGTCCTTTGTAAAACTCGGCGCAAAGCGGCTCGTTTTCCAAAGCAGTACTCGTGCGTTAACAGATGGCATTATGAAACTTATTTTCTAATATATTATTCTTTTTATTCTTACGTTCGTTTAGCAGTAGGATTATTCTTCTTGTCTACTTCATCAACCATCCAATCCCTGAACATCTGTCTCGCTTGAATGGTGCAATCGGAATTTTCAAATGTGCAAGCCCATTTTAATACTTCTATTCGTCTATTTTTTGAATCGTATGATTCATCTGGGCCTTCTAAGAAGCCTAAGGCGTTGTAAACTCCCTGAGTTAGTTGCGACATAAACAGCTAAAACATTTAAAATAACAGTTATTTATTGTACAAGTGAGTAAACATACGATGTCTGTCTAAAAATAATCCGACGTTCAATTTTCCCGCGTAAAAGTATGACGGTAGGGCGGCGCCACTTTCCACAGTGGAGGGGAACACCTTCATGCGCATGCCTAATTTTCGCTTCGCCATCGAGTGCGTCATTCGCTGCTTAACATCGTGATAATACCCGAAAATAAAAGCATGGCAATGGGAGCATCCCTCGTCCCTAAGGCTGAAAATAGCGTGACACCGAAGCAAAATCAAGGTGATGCTGTCTTCTTTGATAGCCCTGGAATTCTGCATCACGAATACGCACCGAAAGACAACAGTGACGAAAAAGTACAGTCCGACGCAAAAGACCAGACCTCTGGACGGCGAAAAACTGGCAGTTGCATCATGACAGTGCTCCAGCTCATTTATTTATTCGCCAAGCTCCCTACTCTCCAGACCTGCCTCCTTGCGACTTCTGGTTTTTCCAAAATTAAAGATGCCTCTAAAAGGATACTGTTTTGAGAGTAGAGAAGAGATAATGAAGAACGAATTGGCGGAGCAGCAGACAATTCCAAAAAAGGTTTCCAGATGTGTTTCCAGCAGTGCAAGGATCGATGGGCTAAGTGTGTGGAGGCGCAAGGGGCCTACTTTGAAGGTCGGATTCTTTTTAGACAGGCCTCGTATATTTCTCTAAAATAATCCGTGACAGAAAAAGAAACCCTACAATAACACTCGAAAAAAATTATCCGTAATGAACATGATTAATTTTTATCCATCCTCGACATTAAAATGTTGCTTTATACACGAGATTTCAATAAATGTACACTATGAAAGTATGAAGTACGAAATTTTAATAGAAAGGAAATAATTTATTTCCCACCTTGAATTTTCCGTAGGCTGAAGTAGTGGCTAACATATTATCAATATATTTCATATTTCGTAACACCGTTGACATAGATGCGTATCTGGTGTCCCGGAAAGCGTGGATGGCTAAACTGAATGGAATGTCATAATCCAGTTGGTTAGCTCTTGCCAGAAACATTGCATCATCAATAAGCTGAGATCGGGCTACGTGAGGGAAATTTAGCAGAGCTATAGTCAGAAGCTTCCAGTTGTTCACATCATAATTTACTCGGTAGTAGCCTGAAATAAGCACAAAAAATCAAAAATCTTTATTTAGTATAAAATAAAGACAAATTTTGATGCAATTTTCATTATTTTATAAATCATTTCTCAAGAAAGGTAAACTCATAAAAATTGGTGTCTTTACATAGTAATGAACAGGTCTCCAAGGATGAGCTTACGCTGTCGTTATTTTAAAAAGTAGTCAATGTTATTTTACGAAATTTGGTATCTAGGGGTTTTCCCACATGCCCGCTCCAACTAAAATATTCTCAAAGCGGTAGCACTTCCGGTTTAACCGGAAGTAGACCCTAACTTTCTTATTTTAAACGAAGTGCTATTTTTTTGTTTTACCCTTGAATCAGCGGAAAATTTTGCATACGAAACAATATAATTATTTTACTCATGATCAAGCACTTCCGGCGTAATTAAACTTTTTTGATTTTTTCTGTAAGAAGCGCCACTTCTTTATCCCTCGATATCTCGAGAATGGAATCGAATTTCTATAATATGTAAATACATTTTTATAAAGAAAGCTTTTGTTTACACTAATATAAATTAATAATCGACAATTTTTGAAAAATGTAATTTCTACATGAACGTGAAGTTGAAGTTCAATTTTATTTTTATTTTAATGAATTCTTCGTTAAAAAATAGGGGTAGTTTGTGTAGCACGTCCCATGTTGAAAGCTGACTATTTTTAGTAAAATGGAAAATATGTAAATTGCATGTGGTAGTATTTGTTTATAAGTCTAATTTAGTTGGTTATGAACATTTTGTTTTAGATTTATCTTATATTTTCTATTTCTCTTCCCTTCGTATTTTGCATATAATATGATAGTAATTCATAAAAATTTATTGAAATAAAAAATAATAAATAAGTACTAAACATAATTTTCTTGTTTTTCCACCATGGCCCACTTAAATTAAATTTAATAACTAATGTAAATAAATGCAATTTACATATTTTCCATTTTACTAAAAATATATCAACTTTCCACATAGGACATGCTACGCAAATTACCCCTATTTTTCAACGAATAGTTCATTTGAATAATAAAAAACCTGTTTATTTTAACTTTTTGAACTTCAACTTCACGTTCACGGACAAATTACATTTTTCAAAAATTGTCGATTATTAATTTATATTAGTGTAAACAAAAGTTTTCATTGTACAACTGTTTTTACAGATTATAGAAATTCAACTCCATTCTCGAGCTATCGGGGGATAAAGCAGTGGCCATTCTTACAGAAAAAATTTAAAAAGTTAAATTACGCCGGAAGTGGTTGATTATGAGTAAAATATTTTTATGTTTCGTATGTAAAATTTCCTCTGAATTCAAGGGTAAAATAAAAAATATAGCATTCCATTTAAAATAAGAAAGTTAGGGTCTACTTCCGGTTACACCGGAAGTGCTATTACTTTCAGAATATTTTAGTTGAAACGGATATGGAGGAAAACCCCTAAATACCAATTTCGTAAAATAATATTGAGTAGTTTTTAAAATAACGATAGCGTAAGCTCATTCTGCGATACCCTGTATGTAGAAGTTCACAATTTTGCTCATTTTTAAGTTACTTCTCCCAAAAATCATAAATATCTAGGTAAAAAGATAGATACTCCTTAATGTTGAAACGAATGTAGATATCGACCTGCAGTTTTAAAATTTGGAGACGTATCTTAATTAATCAAAATTATAATTTAATTTTTTTTTGTAGGTGTAACGCGAAACCGACCACCTCGTCGACCACCACCAATATTTTCTTTATTAGTACAGTTACAATAAAACACATACTTTAGAACAAAGTTGTAAGAGGATATTGTTTATAGCACAAAATATTTTTTTCTACAGTCTACAAGGTAGCCATTTGCGCTCTCTTTTGTCAACGCAAAATGTCACTTTGCCGCTCTAGAGCGACAAAGTAGAAAAAACGCTTGCTCCTCAAATTTCTAACTATACAATGTTGAGAAATGTTCCTTGGCTACATTCTTCATGGAAACGTTTAGTCAGGAATTAATGACATTGTAGTTACACATTACCCACTTACATAACCAAACAAAATGCCGCACTGCTGTGAAAATAAAATAGGGCATTCATTTACAAAAACGAAAGTATAAAATTCTTAGATTAAATTGAAGCAATAGCTCAAGAAGAATGGGAAATACCGATGAGTAAAATTAAATAAAAAACAAATTTTTGTTATGGTGGAGGACCCCATTGTGGCGACTGTAGAAAAAGTCTTGTGTGTGTTTCGAACGCAAATGGACATTGTCGATTTCGAGAGAATGCCTCGCTCCTGCGTCGCGCGGCAACAACCTCTCAATCGACAATGTCCCATTTTGCGCTCTTAATACACAAATAGCTATTTTTAAACATGGGTTCTCAATTTAGAGTACAAAGTTATATTTTTTGGGGGATTACATGGTTGAATTCTGAAAAAATACCTTATCGAATGGGCCTAAAAATATACGCTCTTCAATTTAAAAGAATATAACTTTGGGTTGTAAATAAGAATCATTGGTTAAAAAAAATATTTCCTTCTCTAATGGGATGTCTGGTTTCGTTGTTACACTGATCCGATTTGGGACAATAATTTGATTTTTTATTGAATTATTATTTTAATAAAAACAGTTGTGACTTACCGCCGTGCTTAATGTTGACATAGATATATTCTCTGCCTGTTAGATTTACCGATAAAGTTATTTCTGGTTCATTTTGCATCCAAACTTTAGGAGTTGTATTTTGGAAATTAAAAACTTTAGGTGTTGTGTATGACACAGGTACCCACCAGGTTTGCTGTTTACTTGCGTTACTAGCCAAGAAAAATCTCTCCTAAAAAGAATATTATCATTTTAAAATAAATTTATTGTTAGTCCGTCATAAGTGTTTGTTATTTTACCTGAGAAATCGTGACAATATTATCGTTGTAATTTCTAGAAACATTCAACACTGGATATCCAGTTTGCAGTATCCAAGTATCCATGATCTCTTTTAACGTTACGTTTTTATCTAATGTTCCATCAATGTGTGCTTGCTTCGTTAGCGATTCCCAGAGGTCATCGTGATAAGCATTAGCATATTTTTTAGCATTTAAATAATTAATAAGTCCAACTTTAAATGTATACTCTCCCAACACATAATTCAACATTCTAATAATTGACGCGCCCTTCTTATAAGAAATTGGATCAAATATTTGTCTTATTTGTTCTGTGTGTTGAACGGGTATATAAATTGGATGAGAAGATTCAAGACAATCGACTTCAAAGGAAGAATGGATGGCGTTTGTGACGAATTCGTCTAGCATGTCCCAGTCAGGTTGCACCTACATTATTTAAATAGTTTTTAATGCTTCACATGTATGAATAATTATTTCTTACGTGATTTGCTCCCAAGTATTCGGTATACGTGGCGAAACCTTCTTTCAGCCATAAGTCATCCCACCATTCAGGAGTGACTAGATTTCCGAACCACTGGTGTCCAAGTTCATGACTCATTACTGTAACGATTTGTTTCTTGTTCTGAATAGTTGATACTTTTTCGTCAAACAGTAGAGCCGATTCCCTATCATGTAATTTTAATTTGTTAGACCAAAATATTAAAGAAATGCTTTGATTATAAATAATATAAAACTATTACTTTGGGATTATTGATAAAAAACAAATATTAAAATTATAACCTGTTTTCCCTGGCTTGTAGTATGAACAACTTATTAAGGGTGATTAGCGAGCAGTTGACTACTATTGTTTTTTCTGTATAAATGAATTATTTTAGAAAAACATGTTTCAACAGTAGGGTCCTCCACCATAACAGAAAATTGAGTATATAAAATGTTAGTCATATTGAAAGTAGATAAGAAAAAACATGATTCAGACGGAAAAAGTTTTTAAAAAATTGTTAGTTTTTGAAATATTTGAGATTTTAAGCATCTATAAATCACGCACAACTATTGCTGTCTTTCTCGCACAGCCTACTACAAAAACTGGTGCGAGAAAGATAGCTATAGGTTTCGTTGAAAATCAAATGCAGTTGAACTAAAAGCAATTATGAATTTTTAATAGTACGAATTACTTCAAAATTAAACGAACTTTCATTTAAAATAATTTAAAAAAAAATAGAGTGGATGGCCCTGTTATACACAAATTAATTGTACGCCTTTTTTATTTGAAGAATTTTTCTTGAAAATGAAAATAACGATTGACACAGTAAAACAATGCTAGTCAATTGCTCGTTAATTATTCAGTTGTTCATATTAACAGTCAATGGGGCCTATTCTGTAACTCAGCGGTTAATTTTTAACCATTGGTTATTTTTTTTTAACCAATCAAAGGCCCTATTCAGTAACTCGGTAGTTAATTTTTAACCAGTGGTTAAAATTTTTATCCAATAGTTATTGATCTGACAACTAAAAATCCCTTTTTTTTGTTATACGTCAACATACTTGATTGGTTAAAAAATTTAACCAGTGGTTAAATATTAACCACTGAGATACAGAATAGGCCCCCAAGTATGTTAACATATAACAAAAAGAGGGATTTTTAGTTGTCAAATCAATATCTACTAGATAAAAATTTTAACCAGTGGTTAAAAATTTACCACCGAGTTACAGAATAGAGCCCAATGTCTTCAATAGGTTGGGTTGTTGTCCTGCACGATTTATCATGGAAGCATAACCAATATACACTTACATTGCGCGAGCAGGCACGTGACTCGAACGACCTTGAAGTGCTAGGAATAAGCTGATTTGTGTGCGCATATCACTTTGACAAGGGCAATGTCAATTTCACAAGACCAATATTTTGACTTATTTAGATTTAGAACTGATATAAGGTACGTTCTATCGATGTCAGAAATATTCCTACTAGAATAAGAATATTCTTATAGCAATAGAACGCTCAGAAGCAACAGTAGCAAATAACTGTCATGTCATATCTACATACCCTGAATATTACATAATAATATTTTTTTATTGTTGTCTACCATTTTAAAATGTAATAGCACAGGTAGAACGCAAAGGTATTTATTTTGTTAGCACAACCTAACCTATACAAACATTACAAACTTGACAGTACTTGACAGCAATGCACGCGCGACAGTCGGCTTTTTGAATTTATCCCCACTCCATACATCTTCCTACCAACGCTTCCAACTCTGAAGTTAGAATGATTAGTAGGAATATTCAGATTTTTTTGACGCAAAAGAACAACCATTCAGCTACTACGAGAAGTAGTAGGAAAATTTCTGACACCGATAGAACGTACCTATAGTAATTTACATTGCAAGACCGTTACTCAGAACTTTACGGGCGTGCACTGTACCTAACGAGCGATCGAAGCGAGCTTTTATCCGTGCGAGCACGTAAAGTTCGGGTAACGGTTGACCAATTTACAATGTTTTATGATATACAGAATCGTAAATAATTTGAAAAAAAAATATATTGTCACCTACAACACAATACATTAAACTATTTGATCGAAATAGTCTTTGGAAACATATGGTGAAGCGAAATAATTAACAAATAAATCTGTATGTATGTTGCTATGGTTTTAACAGCCCGTAAATTATTTACGGGCTAAGAGCTCTGTAATTAGACGTTTACAATTCAGTATAACGTAAAATGTTAATATATTACAAATTTCAGGCAGTAAAACACAAGAACTTAAAAATGGTAATATTTTAACAGTTCAAAATTAAAATAAGTGAAAACATTGGTCTTGTCAAAGTGACCTTGTTTTTGTCAAAATGACACACATATCAACTGATTTTAAGCACTTCAAGGTTGCTCGTGTCACGTGTCTGCTCGCGCCCTAGTGCTGCGAAGTTAGGTGCAGTTTGATGGTTGCTAAGGTTACGGCAATACAAACAAACAGCGGGGGGGGTTTGTTTGTAAGGTTTGTATCGAGATGTTCTATCTCTATCTTGCGTGTAACGTCAATTCTAAGACCCGTACGACGATCACGGTTTTAACTAAAACGCTGTTTTAAGAAATGTCAAATTTAATTATTTAATAATTATAATGATAAATATAAAATTTGTCTAAATATGATTTAATAGCAATAGTATTTAAACAAATATTTTTTTTAAAAAATCGTTCTTTAAACATAAGGGCAAAATTAAATATTCAAATTAGAATTTGACATTTCTTAAAAGAGCGTTTTAGTTAAAACCGTGTTCGTGGTACGAGCCTGAGTGTCTATTGGAGCGATCGTACATTCTTCTATTCTGTAACTCAGTGGTTAATTTTTAATCATTGGTTAAATTTTTTAACCAATCTAATATGTTGACATATAACGAAAAGAGGGATTTTTAGTTGTCAAATCAATATCTATTGCATAAAAATTTTAACCAGTGGTTAAAAATTAACCACCGAGTTACAGAATAGGGCCCTATATGTACTATTGTTATCTAATATTTAGTATATTCCGTAACTTAACCACGACCGTGGTTATGGTTCAAGTGGTCAGGTTATGGTCACTGAAAAGTGGTTGTGATTCGGAACATGTTGGTTAATTTGTGTCGGTAAAACAGGGAACTACCGCGTCATTAGAAATAAGTGACAACATAACTTTTGTCTATCCTTATACTAACGTAAATATTATACATATTAGTATATAGTGTATAGTAATTATATGTTTATACAATATTATTTATTATATTATAAGAAATAAGAATATGACCACAACAACCACAAAAAATTTGTGGTCGTCGTGGTCACGAAAAAGTAACCAAAACTTTCAGGAACACATTCCGAAATTGAACCGCGATCCTGAAATGATGTTTTGGTTACATTACGGAACGCATAACCAGAACCTTGGTCACCGCGGTTAAGTTACGGAATATACTAATTATTTGCTTTTAATCAAGTTTAAATGTTAACAATTACATACTTGATAAAAATTTGGTCGATGTTGTAAAACTGAATGTAAAGAACAAGAACGAATGTATTTTGTGTACATGAGATGTAATATTTTGTAAGATCTTACTTGTAAGTGCGATAAAGATAATATTCATGTTATTGCTGTATGTACTATTTTTTCTTTAAATAATTACAGAGCCAGAAGAAGATACAAGAGTGATGTAAGAGAATAAATGCTGTTTGGCTGAGATATCAAGTAATTGTTAATACAAAATATTTGTCTTGCCAATAATTTGATAACGAAGAAAATTTTCCACTTCTATTTTTGATATATTTTAACCCCTTTTTAAATAAACTTTTTATTAGGTGACGAATATTTATATGCAAATAATTTGTAACTGTTTCATAAAGACAGAAATGTAGACCAATAAATTTATTGGTGTTCTGGGTGTCGCGTGAAGAATGCAACATGAAAATAGGGACAGTAGGTCATCGAATGGTAATATTTCATCGCTCCCGTGTGGTTTTGACATTTCTTTTGAACAACGCAAAAGCTCAGCTTTAATATCAAAACATAAAATGCTTGCATAACATCTCTTAGCGTAAAAGCGACATTTTGTCAAAAAATGTCAACTGATGTTCGATTTCCCTCATTTTTGTCATTCTCCTATAAAATGTGCTTATTTTATTAGTATTATGTATGTATTTTATGATTTTGCCATCAATATGTAATTGAACACCGGGTAGATATTACTCCTATTTCATTTGGAATTCGAAGAAATTAAACATTTATTAAATAATGTATCATTTCATTACGGTTTAATAACCATTGTTGGGTGTGTTAATCAGCTTTTTGTAAGTAGATTACGAGTTTTACCATTAGAATTTCATTAATAGACCATTTTAAAGATGTACATAATTGTTTTTTCTAAAACCGGAGCGAAAGTACTATTTTCTGTTCGCGCCAAAAATGCGCTGCGAAAGTTGCACTTCCCTGACTAGTCACGAAAACATTTAAACGTTTTGGTTTATACTTATTGAATATTAATATTTATGGTTATGTTTTGTACATTTGATATATTAAACCCAGAATGTCTAAAGGAATCTGGTCGCAATTATTTGCTCCGAAAGACATTGAAAATGAACCGAAACGCACTCAACAAAAATTAGTGATGCACGCGAGGCGAGACGAGACGAGAAATATAAAATATCAATCTCGTCTCGTTTTCGGATCTGTAATCTCGATCTCGTTCTCGCACATTTTTTTGGGTCTCATCTCCTTCTCGCACGAGAGTCTTGCGAGAGTCTCGCTATAAAAATAAGCGCATGCGCACTACGTATTTACGTAACTGTTTAACTACAAGAGACAATTTCGCACCAATAGCACCGTCTTCCATGTATTTGCAATCGTATAACTATAATAAAGAGACGAAACACTAAATTCTGGTCACCAAATTATTTCAATACGAACATAATGTTTATTCATTTACGGTCACCACAAAATGTGATAAGTTAGTAAATAATTTAATTTACCTCTAAAATATCCAATTTATCATCAAATTGTGATGTCTAAACTATTTCAATACGAACATCTGTTAACACATTCTGTCTGTCATCAGTAAAACGAATTAAACATTAAAATATTATTTTTTTGTAACTAAAAGTACCTACACTTTTTCATTAAATATATGCCACTATTTAGGTAAGATTAAGTCATAAAAAACCGCTACACTGGTAACCCGCCGGCAACTAATCACTCCCCTTCTCTCCCTGTTGGCTGCCATCGACGCTTAATATAACATCCTTTATTTTTCAGGGGCGACAATAGTTTTATTAACCGTGGTTTTAACTGGGGCGAATTAGGGGATGAAATATTAGAGAAAACTAGTTCTATTGGATGCAATACCGATTTTGTCTTTATTTTTGCATTTCCTCGCTCTGGGAACGATACTAATCGAATCGACTCTAGATAGACTCAAAAATATAGTGAATTCATATAATTTTCACATTTACGTGTTCCATGCATGAATTAGCGTTGATTCCACTCCTCGTACGGTGCATTTTTCATTGAATTTATGAACCAAAGCTATAAAGTTACAAATACTTTTTATTGTGAGACTCTCGCGAGATTTCTCGCTTCTCGCAATTGTTATATCGATCTCGCCTCGAATTTTAAACTGCAATCTTGCTCTCGTTCTCGTCTCGCATAATGCAACGAGACGAGACGAGATGCGAGAGTACTTTCGCCTCGTCGTGCATCACTAACAAAAATGCAAAACAGACAGTAAATTATTGGTTTTCGTTTATTTTATTCTTATAGAAAATCATATGTAATGGACCTTTTCAATTTAAAGAGATAGAAGATATGCGCAATGGGGAACAACAAAGATCAATGATGTTTGTTTCAAAAAAATTTAAACCTAAAATGTGAGAATATCTCAGATAACTTTAAAAAATCTTATCGAAATAAGTTACAGAAGCTTTTATTAAAGTTAAAATGTCTAGGCATTTTAATGACTGCAATATTTTTGACGTTTCGTTTGACAGCCCAACTGGCAGTTGTTCGCGCCATTTTCTTACTATTAGCCGCGATAGAAAGAGATAGCCGTTAAATTGAAAAGGTCCATTATTCAGTTTACAATTAATTTTTATTATAATCAAAGGTTCCAGAAAAAATATAATGATGATATGATTTGAAAATTATTTTTTTAAGTTTGTCAACCGTTACACTTTATTGTAAAATATTTAATATTTACCTGAAGGTAATAAGGCCCCAATTTTCCATCGCACTGAACCCAAAATCAGGCAGAGCAACCATGTCCATTTTAGGCAACGGGTACGGAATTTGGAAATACTTTTCAAAATATTCCAGTATCCTAGGTCCTATACTTCCAGCAAACCGAGTCTGCTCCAAAGCTTCAGGTCTGGACCACACAGAAAAGTTAACGTTGCTCTTCGTCCTGGAACTCTCGGTGGAGATGTGCAGAGGCAGAAGGTCGGACACGATCATACCCACCAGGTAGGTGGACATGACAGGGGTTTCGTGATAATGATCCCAAACCCAATCGATGCTTCCTTCACTGAAGAAAAAATGAACATAGTAAAGATAAATTAGTATTCATAAAATGGCGAAGCTTCCTTACTTATTTTAGATAAAAAAAGTTTTAAATAGAAGTTGTTGAACATAAAATTCTGCATCAATAAACAATGCATGCGATTATTGGAGATTCAAATTAATTTTTCCCGCCGTTATATAACCCTATTGTGACGTCACAAGTAGGATGAACGAGCTTTTAATCTATCAATGAAACTGCATTTAACGCCTTTTAGAGATATTTAAAAACATAAAACTTGTGTTAAAGGTTATTTTAAATTATTTAAATGGCCTGCAAAAGTGCCCCAAACTCCAGAAAATTTCTATGAAAGAAATGAAATAATATATTCTGGACATATTTTTAGTTCAAAATTTAGCCACCAGATAAAGTTTGCTAACTTTTCGCGATATTAGAAAATATTGAAAACTGAAAATCACCTTAAAAATAACGATAGCCATGGAATTTAAACCAAAATAGTATATTAAAGAACGTTTTTTATAAGACATGTTTTTTTCGCACGCGTTAAAATTTAGAAAACGAGCGTTAGCGAGTTTTCTAATTGACAAGTGCGAAAGTAAGTCTTATAAAATGAGTTCTTTATACTATTTTTTATATTTTACTCAATTGTGATTATATTTGTAACCATTTGTACATTTTCATGTAAATAATCTTCCCTAAATAAAAAATAATAACAATAATTTCAACATAATATTATTAAAATGAATTGTCAATTAACTAAAAATAAATTAGGTAAAAATGGGTTAAAGAAACGTCATCTAGTACCTACCGTCTAAAACAAAAAATTGCGTATCGAAATGAAGGTCATTACGATACGCAATTGCGCATCATAATGACTTCATTATGAACGCAAAATATAAAAATTAACAAATTTAACGATTTATCTGTCAAATCTAGTTTAGTTTATTTTTATAATTATTTGAAATTTCTGTTCACGTTAACAATAATTATTTATTTAAATTATAACAATAGTTGATTGTTCATTTTCTGGTGGTTTTCGACATTTTCACACCTAATTTCTGCCGTTATAAAGCATGTAACATTAATTATATTTATTAATTCGGATGTAGAATTTTGTGATCTACAACTTTTATTTGAAGACAAATCATTCTGTTGGTCGGAAGAGATTAATTATCGAGCTGAACCAATAGACCTTTTCAATTAAAAGAGACTTTGAGATTTATGACGTTTGTTTCTAAAAAATTTAGACGTAAAATGTGAGAAAATCGCCATTTTTTATCAATGTTGTGACGTCACATCACTGATGTACGAACTGTCATTCTGTCACTGATCTGTATTTTACGCCTTTTAGGGATATTTAAAAACATGAAACTTGTGTTAAAGGATATTTAAAATTATACAGGGTATTTCAAAAATACTATAAAAATATTTCAGGGCATATAGTATTGACCAAAATAAGTAAAAAAAGCTTAATCAACATAGGACTGATCTTCAACTGTTTTCGAGAAAAGCGAAAAATCGAAAACTGACAAAGATAGTGATCGAACAAAATTTTGTCTGTCAGTAAATAGACTATAAAAAAACAATAAAATTTTATATGAAACGTTTTTCTCAATTTCTAATAGTTACGAAGTTATTCGAAAATTAAATATTGGCCAAGGTTGCCACATTTAACATACTACATATATTTGATTTAAAAAAAACAAAAGCATATCTAAGATGACCTCTGAAAGGTAAACAAAAAATCCCATTTAATTAAAGTCGTAACTCTTATAGTTTTCGAGATAACAGACGTAAACCCCGTAAAAACTCATTTTTCACTGCCTCAAATCTCGGAAACTATGGAAGATCGAACCCATGTTGATTAAGCTTTTTTACTCATTTTGGTCAGTACTATATGCCCTTAATTTTTTTTACAGTATTTTTGAAACAGCCTCTGTGAATGGCCTGTAAACTCCAGAAAATTTCTAGGAAAGGACGGAAATAATATATTTTGGGCATATTTTTAGTTCAAAATTTAGCTACCAGAAAGAGATTGCTTAACTTGAATAGGCTACTTGCATGGTACTGAAAATCCAATATCTATCACTATATTCCTAAAGTTATGTAGAAAACATATGTAAAAATATAAATTTTATATATAAAAAAATTATATATTTTTTAGTAAATTAAGAAAGAACATTTTCTGTGACGTCTTTATTTTGAACTGGAGAAAGGAAAGCAGATGGCGTGCATGTGCCAGTTTTCATTTGAATTTGACATTAGTTCATTTTTCTCTCTTGTTTATTATTTGCAATTTGCGTGGTTTCTGTTACTTTTATTACGTAATTCGATTTGTTAAGCTGGATTTTGAAGGATTTTAACTTACCTTATACTCGTACAAGATTAAAATGACAAACTAAAATATTAACCTCCAAACTATTGTTCAAACGTCAAACAGATGATCTGTCATGATTGAATTACCCTCCCATGCCGTTACTATGGGGCCTTCTGATGTTATGGTTTTGCGACCATCCATTGGTGCGGTGTAATTCTACGTCATATATGGCGGCAATTTAAATATTCTAATTTCATTATTTTTTTTCTGGCCAATTAATGAAAATTTTGTCAAAAGAAAAAATATGGGTACCAAGTTTTTATCTTTTCTTCAAAAATATTAAGTAAAAAAATGGCACGCAAGTAGCCCATTGCGAATGGAATGACTTGTTTCCAAATTTTCTCGCTATCGTGAATAGACTTAATAAAATATTGGGCGTTTCCAATTTGTATTTAATTAGTAAAAAATTGGTATATTGTATAATGTAAAGTATAATATATTTGGATGTGGAAAGAGTATGACAAATTTATTTTTATTAGTTTTAAAACATAACAAAGTAAATTATGTATGTATTTTATGACTTTCCGAAGAAAATATTTAATTTAAGAATCATAAATGTCTTTCTACAAGATCAGCGAACTATAAATGTATTCATTTCAACCTAATAATCCAATTTCAAAATAGCCGAACGCAACATGCATCATATTTCCTATAATTGACATGCAATCATCACATTCATCTTTCGAAAAACAAATCATCGATTAGTTATGGCCCTCCATTTGAAAGATTGAACACATCATTGCGATAAAACTCCAATATTATAATGCTCAACGCAATTTCTTAACGCGGCGACAGTCTCTTGTTATCAGTTCCTAGAGGTCAGAGCCATCTGCGATTTGGGGAGACAATTTAGGTTAGGTATTTCGGGATTTGATTGTTGAGGTTAAATGCTTCTGTGGGAATTTAACAAGCAAATCATGAATGAGGTTAGTAGGACGAAGGATGTGTCCTGATGGTTGATAGACCGTCAGAAATAATGAACTGTGGGATGTGCAGTTAAAAAGAAAAATGGGCTGCAGATATAATAAGTGGAGCACTAGGGTAGGAAGTTTACGAACGATTATTGACAGCGCAGGTAACAATGTTGTTAGGAATGATTGAACCAATTTTACCGCAGAATGAGCCGGTTATACATTTTTACCTTCCGTCACCTTTAGGTAAGGAAGGTATTGTCTTTGGCCAAAAAATTCGGTTGAGTTTTTAATGAATAAGCACGTTTTAAGGTCCCTAGAATACGATTTTAATATTTTTATGATGTCTGTATATATATATATATATATATATATATATATATATATATATATGTGTGTGTGTGTGTGTGTGTGTGTGTGTGTGTGTGTGTGTGTGTGTGTGTGTGTGTGCGCGCGTGTTTGTGCGCTTGCGTGCGTGTTTGTGCGCTTGCGTGCGTGTGTGTGCGCGTGTTTGTGCGCTTGCGTGCGTGTGTGTGTATGTGTGCGCTTGCGTGCGTGTGTGTGTGTAACAAAATTTTCGTCTACGATAACTCTAATACTACAATTCCAAAAATTATAATTCTTTCGTATTCCTCTTCGTTGCATCCATATGAAGAGCTGATTAGATTTTGGTTACAATTGGTCAACCGGAAGTACCCTCATTTGAATATTTTAACAGTTTTTCTTGAAAAACGATGTTAAATATCATTTTTTCATATTTAATGTTATTATAAATATTAAAGAACATTGTTTTCTCTATACGATTTGACTGCATTTTATACTGCATATTAAATTAATACAAAGTTATAAAATTATAAAAAAATTAAATTTCATAAATTAGCTAGCTATGCTAGAAACAGCTACTATATTAAGAAAATTCTGATTGAAAAATGTGTGAATTGACATATTTGTAGTATATTTGTGTTATAATTTTACTCGAAATATAGGATATTTTTGCTCGAAACTTTTTGTATGGAATTTGTATAAGATACATACAACTGTCGAAAGGTAATGTACATACAAGAAATTTAGAATCTTTTGCAAGGAAATTTCTGTATGGATTTTATAGAAAATACATACGCATTTACGAAAATTCTACCGGTAGATACCGCATCTACTGACTGTGTTCGAAAACACGAGTGGTAAAAAGTTACCGTGTTCGAAAATTGTACTATATCTACCAGATCCATCTACCGGATTCATGAAGAATCTAATCTCAAAAAAGGTAGTGATACAAAGCGAAGCGCGCACGTTAAAAGTGGAAATGTGTTCAAAGTAGGACTCTGCTACGTCAAATTTCTAACCTGTTTTAAATTTTCAAATTTTTTCATAGGTTATGGATCTACCCTGTTTACCACTTCCCTTGTTAAAATATCGATTCCGGTAAATATAACCTGATAAAAAGCTGTTTACCGGTAACAGTTCACCGGTAGAATTTTCGTATATACCTCATATAACGGACGGAATGTAATGTGCTGGCCACATCAGATTTTTTTAATAAGTGTTTCAAATAAAATTTTGTAAAATTTTTATAATAATAATAATAATAATAATAATAAAATAATTTGTTGTTATTAACTTACACAATATCTGTTCTTTGAATTTCCATGTTGGATCTGGTGGTCATATTCTTCCATCGAGCCAAGCTGATGGAAAACTTAGCTTTGAAGGCGGGCTCATCAAGACAAGGAAATGCGCGTCGGGCATCCGTCGGTGAGAACTGAGTAGCTGCTATCCATCTACATCACACCAAACAAAAAATATAATACAAGTATAATTAAGGATTTAAAGACAATTTTTTTAAAATTAAATGACTACAAACTACTCTTTTAAATATGTATCTATTCTTGTTTTAGTCTAAACTTTTAATTACTTAATGGAATATTGGATCAATATTGGTATCTGACTAAAAAGGTGTTGCGGTATGCATTTTAAAAAATAAAACTTCAGGATAAGCATATTCAATTTCATTGTTGACCGAGAAGTATTTTATTTCAAACACTTTTTATTGGCGAAAAAGTTAAAAGCCTTTAAAATTTCCGCAAATTTTCAAGCAACAACAAACAATTTTGTCGATAATAAAATTAAATTGAGGTTTATGTAGCAATAACATTTAACATTTAATTTTCTTATAAATTTTAAATAATAATAATATCAGAATTTAATTTATAAAATTTATCTAATGATAATGGTTTTCTTAAATGAATAAATCAAAGTTACGACGAAGCCGCCATCGGGGTAATAATGTTTCTGACCTTTAGATGTACCCTTTATTCCCTCATGTATGAAGCAAAATATTATTTATGCTACCTTTGTTGTTTTAAAATACTTATTAAGTTTTGACAGTGTTGAATCGTTTTTAAATTATAACTATTCGCAAAAATACTAACTAATGAACGAATAAAAATATTTAAATAAATAAAAAGAAAATAGCAATTACATTTCTATATATCTACATACCGTGTGTCTGTCTCAAAGGTGTGCGTAGGAGATTAACATGGGAAATCAGTTTTTAGGATTTTCCTGTTCGCTTAATTATTTTAAGCAAAAACGCGTTAAATAAAAGTTTTAGGGCATAAAATTCTGCATGTAAATCAATTAACATAATTAGCTTTACATGCTTTGTAACGACAGAAATTAAATATGAAATTTTCGAAAATTACGATGAAAATATCGACAGCCATGGAATTGAACAAAAAATAAATGCTTGACGTTTTATCAAATGGACCTTTCCAATTTAAGGGCTATCTCTTTCTATCGCTGCAAATAGTAAGAAAATGGCGCGAACAACTGCCAGTTGGGCTGTCAAACGAAACGTCAAAAATATTGCAGTCATTAAAATACCTGCATTCTCAGTGAAAATTTGCATCGTTAGACATTATACCTTCAATAAAAGCTTTTGTAACTTATTTCGATAAGATTTTTTAAAGTTATCTTAGATTTTACGTCTAATTTTTTTAGAATCAAACGTCATAGATCTCAGTTGTTCTTACTATGCGCAGATCCCCATTGCGCATATCTTCTATCTCTTTAAATTGGAAAGGTCCATTGTCAGAAACGTCAAATAAATTAACTTACGTTGTGACAGATAAAACGTCAAGCATTAATTTTTTTTTTGTTCAATTCCATGGCTGTCGATATTTTCAACGTAATTTTCGACATTTACATACTGAATTTCTGTCGTTGCAAAGCATATAAAGGTAATTCTATTTATTGATTTGGATGCAGAATTTCATGCCCTCACCTTTTATTTGACGCGTTTTTGATTAAAATAATTAGGCGAGCAGGAAATTGCAAAAAACTGATTTCCCATGTTCATCTCCTATGTACACCTTTAAGACAGACACACGGTATAACAAATAAGTAGATGAGCGAAGCGCATATTTTATATAGCTATCTAGTTGAAAAATATATTCAAATTTTTCAGCACCTACGACAAAATTCTACGATCACTACACACATAAAAATTAGAACAACAATAAACATTCAAATTTATTTGTTAATATTTTATCTACCTACACCTATACACCTATACTCACTTTGTCCTTTGGTGCTTGCTATTGCTAAATTTTAAAACGAAATCTTTTACTAATTTTATACTGAATAGAAGTTATGTATAATGGGGTTATACCAAAAAGAAAAAATGTTGATTTTTCTTTCATAAATGAAAAATTTACTTAATATTATGCATATATACATCAAAAATATTTAATATTATACTTTTCATTCATGATTTGCTTTATAAAGATTCTGGGTCTGATTTTGTGACGTCATAATTTTGTACACAAATACACGATAGTGAGGCACACTCGTACTCGTGCCTATACTGTACATGAATCAGATCTGTCACTTTTCTAACATAACCTTATATAACCAACATTTTGAAAATAACGTCAATATCCTTGCAACAAGTTGTTAAAAAAAGGAAGTACAAATAACGAAATATGCTAAATAAATATTATAAATAAACTCGTTGAGAATTAAAAATAAAATTTTTGTTCGTATTCTTATGGTTCAAGATGTAAAGGAAAGCTGGTATAAGGCAATAAATACTCCAAAAGTTTTGAAGACTACTATTGCTGACTCTTGCTCATGCTCTTGCTTATGTAATGACATAAACGCCAAATGTAGTTCCATTTTTACTCGGTAGGCAACACTACGGTCGCAAAATAATGACGTCGTATATTTTATATAAAAATTATTTCTGTAAAATTAGAAACTTATGTGACAAAATATATATTTTCGTCAGTAGTTTTAAGTGTACTTTCAGAAAAATAAATAAATTGGAAAATGTGGTATGACCCCATTGTAATGTATAATGGCATAATTATTGTACGTTTTTATTATCTTTAAGTATTAATTAATAAAAAGTTTTATCGACTCTTATTATCAAATGAAGGAAGTCAACTAATATACATCTAAAGATCACTTGGATCCGAAACGTTGGTTAAGTTAAAAGATTTTTTAAATAATCAATAAAACAAGACTGCCTTCTCCAATAATTTCATTTCCTTCAGAAAGCAGGGAAAGAAACCGAAAAAAAGCCTGAGGATTAACCGAATAAAATATATAATTTTAAAAATTGTTTTAGTTAAAAAATCAATTTTAATCTAACAGGTTTTTAAAACGTTTAGATTAACCGGTTAATAAAACCGTTCAAAAAACAAAAATTTCTTATTTATATAAATTGTGTTTAAAAAAGGTATGTACGCTTATTACAGGTTAAACAAGTGAAGAAGTGAAAAGAGTGCACTTTCTCATTCTTTTTAGAAATGGTTTGGAAAACTGACTGAGTTGTAAAAATATCGTTTTCTATCAAAAATTACGTTTGAATGTAAGAATTTTAAACTCGGTTTGCCCTTTAAGGTTTATATTTTCGTACAACAGTTTTTGAGTTCGATAAAACAGTTCATCCAAATTTCATAGTGCTATACTACGTTCGCGGAAACGAGAGAATGTGGAACTAATTCTTGAAGAGAGCCGAACCAATAGAATGACTCGTTTCTGTTCAAGAATTAGTTCCATATATTCGGCGAACGGAGTATAGTGCTAATATTTGGTAAATATGTACAGTACGTATAACCAATTTACATAGTACCTTAGTTCGTGACGTAATTTTACTGGAAATACATATAGAATCTTTTGTAAGTATTATTTGAGCCATTCTTCAAAAGAATATAATGTAAAAGCGCATTCCAAAAAAGCGCTTTTATTATAAAAGTGTACTCGTAATACGGGCCTTTAACTTCGAGGTTTCGTAGGTTGTTTTATGCGCTTATAAACTGCGCCTTTTGTTACTAACAATGCATTTGTGTCATCATTAAGTCACCCGTTAAGTAGTAAAAATTAAACAATATGAACACAACTCACGCGTGTACAGCCATAAAGTAGTAGCGATTTTCCGAGAATAACCCATCGGAAAACCAACCGACTGGAATGAAAACTAATAGAATGACGTTCTATATTTAGGATTAACGGCATGAATCGCGTTGACACATTGCGATTTGAAATATGTCAAACGACATATTACCGACATTTATCATTGTGCAGAAAAAACAGAAAAACATGAAGAATTAGATTCGTTTGCAACGCTAGTTGTCAGTTGTCGATGAGAAAACGGTGAAAACATTTCTTGTTTTTTCTTTTTGCAATCATGTATTGTTCAAATTGCATTGTACTAAAAATAACTTGATAGGTGTAAACATGTATGGATTATAATCTAAAATCTAACAGATGTTTATTATAACAATTTGAAAGTAAATTAATATGTAAATAAAGGAAAGAAATACACACTTGAAGGCGCCAAGATTTCTTGGCCAATTGTTGGGAAGAATACTTGAAGTGTTATTAAAGTTATAAATAAAGTCCGAAGAAATGAATATCAAAATTTTAAAGTATAAAATATCAAAGAAACCGGATCTAATATTAATATTATACTAAACAGTTATATTTATAAAATGTTACAGGATGTAACAGCTAAACGAGCTACCTCAAATAATTTCTATATTATTAAAGATACAATAAAATACTATAAGACAATCTTATAGAAGACCAAGGGGGACATCCGAATATAGAAAAAAATATTTTTTAAAACCAGTGGTTCTCAAGTTACAACACAAAGTTATATTTTTGTAAATGGGATGATATATTTAGGCCTATTTAATAGAGTATTTTTTTCTGAATTTAATCATATAATCATTTTATATCCTAACATAACAAAAATATTGAGAAAAATTCAATTAAAATTTAAACAAATTTCGTTTTTATATTTATATTTTTCAGTAAGCTATGTATGAAAAACAATTGAACTTAAATTAAAATGAAACATATTTTTTAATAACTTTATAAATAATGTTCTCTTTGATTTCCATTGTAAATAATTCAAATTAACAAATAGCAGTTATTGTTTTTCATACATAGCCTACTGAAAAATAGCTATAAAAATGAAATTTATTTAAATTTCAATTGAATTTTTCTCAATATTTTTGTTTATATTAGGATATAAAATGATTACATGGTTCAATTCAGAAAAAAATACTCTATTAAATAGGCCTAAAAATATATACCATCCCATTAAAAAAAAACTGTATTGTAACTTGAGAACCACTGGTTTAAAAAAGTATTTTCTTCTATATTTGGATGTCCCCCTTGGTCTTCTATAAGATTGCCTTATAGTATTTTATTATATCTTTAATACATAAAAATAAATAAAATAAATATTTATATCATCATAGCATATTACCCATTGCTGGGTGGCAGATATCGGTAATGGTGATAACATATTTGTACCGTGCGGGCGTTTACCAGGCGTCACCTCACGGGCACTCATTGCTGGCGTGGAAAATTCGAAAAATATTTGGCGTCGGTCGGGATCGAACCCGGTTCCCCAGATTCACGACCAGACACTCAGGCACGCGGCCACGAGATCCCACATAATAATAATATAGAAATTATTGGAGGTAGCTCGTTTAGCTCTTACACCCTGTATATGTTAGGTACTTGTTTTTATAAATAGTAAAAATTTGAATATTTTGTATAAATAATATTAATTTTAATAAAAATACTGAAAATAACTTACGGCATCTTTTTTCTCTCGTAATCAATGTAGTTAATTCTGTAGAATCCTTGAAGAAGATCATTCAGATGTCCAGTATAGCCTATCTTAACATCATACAGTGTTCCTTTCTTAAGATAGTCATCGAGGATCATCGTGTAAGTTTGTAATTTCTTATCGTATTTATGTTCAACTACGGAGATGATCTGCGACGATTCGTCATCAGTTACATAGACTTTGACACTATTTTCGTGGATGTCAATATCGTTGATGTTGACTGTAACTTTGTTAGTGGATTCAGTGATATTCAAAGTGATGATGACTTCGCCGTCAGTGGTGAAATTGCCCACCCAAATGAAGGGTTGGATTTTTATTCTGAAAAGAAGAATACAGATTATAAGCTACGTGCAGAGAGAAAAGCGTGTTTATTAATGGTGGAACGGATTGTCGAAAGAACTGAATATCGAATCACGAAATTTCCGTTTGAAATTTGCCAGATCGTCGGAATTCCGGCCATCGAATTGTCGATGATTTTCATTAAAATCGGTTAATTTCGGGTTTGGTTTGTCTATGTTTATTTACATTTTACGGTGCATTCACAAATGAAAATTAGGTTTATGGTTTTTGTTTAGATTTAGCATTCATAAATGCAAGTTTAATTTAACTCTAATTTAGTTTTGATTGTACTGACATCTATGTAAATGCTTCAAAAACAAGATTAAAATATCGGTAGAGCAATACTTAATATATAGATACCCGTGCGCAGTGAAACTGGCATTTGCCTAACATTATTGGTTCAGCAATTAAGTTATGACAGTGTCCATGTTCTTTTCGCATTTGTTTAAAAAGCTGATTCACCAAGTGAATACTAAATAAAGATGGGTGTATATATCTATATCATTTCAGTCTCGTTCTCATTGGTGAAGTTTGTGACATCATACTCAATCCTAAACCTTGTTTGTACCTTGCAATGTTTGGCTTTATGGTTTGGATTTAAAGACACTAAATTCTGAAGTGCGAATGGAGTCATTACATAATATGCGGCCAAAGTCTTTAGATCTAAAGTATAAACCATAAATCTAAACCTAATTTTATATCTATCTCTGTTACATTATGGGTGACGTCTTTTCTAACCTTTTGTGCACTCCTTATATAATACTTCGTGATAATAATATAGAATCACACCTTAGACTTTTACATTGAGTACAACTGTTCCTACGACGTTCAACAGCTGTCTGAAAACTGAAACGTTTTGTTACTTTTTTTTTCGCTATTGTAAACTTGGTTCACGTTTAGACCAATTAAAAAGCTAAAATCGTAAGCCCTACTACTAAGTCCATTCTTAATTGGAAGTAGTGATGTACGCGAGGCGAGACGAGACATATAAAATATCGATATCGTCTCGTTTTTGGATTTGTAATCTCGATCGTAACAGTTTAACTACAAAAGACAAGTTCGCACCAATCGTCTTCCGTGTATTTGCAGTTGTATAAGTATAAATATAATAAAGAGACGGAACACTAAATTCTGGTCACCAAATTGTTTCAATACGAACTTAATGTTTATTCATTAACGGTCACCAGAAAATCTGATAAGTTGGTAAATAATTTAATTTACCTGTAAAATATACAGTTTATCATCAAATTGTGATCTCTAAACTATTTCAATACGAACATCTGTTAATACATTCTGTCATCGGTAAAACGAATTTTTTGTAACTTTGTAAATCGCTACATTGGTAACCCGCCGGCAACCAATCACTCCGTTTCTCTCCGTTTGGCTCCCATCGACGCTTAATATAACATCCTTTAATTTTCAGGGGCGGCAAGAAAATGTTAACCGAAGTTTTAACTGGGGTGAATTAGGGACTGAAATATTGGAGAAAACTAGTTCTATTGAATGCAAAATCGATTTTGTCTTTATTTTGCATTTCCGTGCTCTGGGACCGATACTAATCGACTCTAGATAGACTCAATAATATAGTAAATTCATATAATTTTCACATTCACGTATTCTTTGCACGAATTAGCGTTGACTCCACTCCTTGTATGGTGCATTTTTCATTGAATTTATGAGTCAAAGCTATAAAGTTACAAATACTTTTTATTGCGAGACTTTCTCGAGATTTCTCGCAGTTGTTATATTGATCTCGCCTCGGATTTTAAACTGGAATCTCGCTCTCGTTCTCGTCTCTCATAATACAACGAGACGAGGCGAGATGCGAGAGTACTATCGCTTCGTCGTGCATCACTAATTGGAATAGGGTATAGATTGATATTGTTATATTCAACAAAATTATAATAATAATAATCTTTATTTGCCCAATAGTAGGACAAAACATTGTACATATTAAACGCATTTTATAATTAACAAGTATTAAAAATACAATAGGAATACATATAAGAAATAATGGTATACTCTGTTCCATTTAAGCCATTCAGTAGATAGAGCTGGCAACAGCGCAAATTGAAGTAGCCAAAATTACATTGGGTAAACTTGTCTCTTGTCTCCAATTTCAGCCAATCAGAGAGGTCAAAACTATTCCCTATGTTCTGCAATACTGAATGGCTTAAATGGAACACGGTATACATCGAAAATAATTTCAAATATTCAAAAACAATTGAACAAAATCACCAATTTTAATATTTAATATTAACAATTTTAAAGATCTGAAATTCTGGTTTATGGCCGGATTCAGTATTAAAACCGGATCTTCGTTCCTTATATTTATGATTGTAAGAATAACGAAGTAAGTATAGTTCAACCAAACAAAAAAAGCATGAATATAGTGAATAGATAAGAAAACGAGGAAACTAGGATGTAACAAAATTGTTTATAATTTAAAACTAGTTTAATAGTAGTAGTTACATTTTCTTGAAAAACTATTTAAACTAGCACAATCTCCTCTTTACGACTGGTTATAGCTTTCGAGAAAATATTGCATGAAAATATTTAGATCATAAACAAGCTATAATTCTAGCACAATGTAAACAATAATTTTGCAAATTTCAACAAAGTACAATGTATTAAATTACTTGTATACAAGCGAAATGTGAAATTTATCGCAGTTTACAAAATTTTACAGCTGTAATATCATGAAATGTACAATTATGATGAATCTAAAATTTAGGACACGACGGATAATTAATAATAAACAGTTTAGCTCTTCATAAGTCATAAAAGTTTGCTAATGATGAATGTTATTTCAGTATATGATATTATAATGTAAGAATTAGAGGGTATTCAATTACAAATATTTGGCAAAATGATTTTTGGAACGAGTAGAAAGCAAATATGTTTTTCAAAGTGAGAAATGTCGCATGACTATTTATTTTAAATAGACATTAACTAATGTGTATATAAATACTGATATTAATAAAACTAATACAACTTAAATACGAGTAGTTACGTATACAGGCTGTTCACCGCGACACCTGAACATACTTAACATGTAAAATCATTTTTCATAATTTCCTGCTTCCCTAATTATTTTAGGTAAAATAACTTGAAATAAATGTTGTAGGTAATAAAATTCTACATTAGAATCTATAAACGATAGTTATTTGTATCATTAGGCCAGAAACTGAATATTTGCGAGACCGAGTTTATTTTGACAAATACGAGATCTCGCAAAACAGTTTCTGGGCGTGTGATACACATGATTTTTTGTACCGACTTCTCAAATAAATTCTTCCTATATTTCTCTACACTTTATTCTATGTTACATAACCTAAAAAATGAACATATATTTTTATCGGTTTTGCATTGCAATTTTATTTATAATTACTTACATTTGAGCTTAAAATGCGTAATTATTTTATATATATATATATATATATATATATATATATATATATATATATATATACACTATTATTCACGAAAGATGACTATTCAAGGTCATTTGTTCGAAGAAAGAATACACACCACTTAATAGCAGTAGCTTAGAAACATTTTGTATTAGAAAGAGCAAGATTATTTTACCTATGTCTATTTAATTTATGTGGTGTGACAGATATACGTAAATAGTGGCATTACTTTCTAACACACTATAAATAATAATGACATATGTCGTAGAATTACAGATACCTAAGTATCTACTGCACTGCCCTCTGTGCTAATATTTACCCAGTGGCGTTGACGTTTAAATCAAATTATTATTCCTTGGTTTATAAGTTAAGTCTATGTTTTTGTATTTTGCAAAAACATAAGTGAAGAACATAAATCTTTCAGAAAGACATTATTTAGAAAGAAACATAATTTTCAAATGAATTACTCTTATTTTTTCAGTTAAAATGTGTCCATAAATATTTCATGTTGCACGCCTATGCAAACGAAATGCAATGAAGTTATGAGTGTATGTCGTACTGCCGAAAACCGTACCATCGAAAAGCCATACCATCGAATAGCCACACTATCGAAATGTCATAGTGCCGACACTTACCCCCTCCACAATGTCCATAGCATCGAAACCTTAAATGTCCACACTGCCGAAATGTCATAGTGCAGACACTTACCCCCTCCACAATGTGCATAGTATCGACATCGGAATGTCCATAGCGCCGACACTGGCATGTTCATAGCGTCGACATTGGAATGTCCGTAGTGCAGACACTGGAATGTCCGTACCATCGATTTGCCATAGTGCCGACACTGACATGCTCGTAGCGTCGACAATGGAATGTCCGTAGCGCCGACATGGGATTGTCCGTAGTGCAGACAGTGGAATGTCCATACCGTCGAAATGTCGTAGTATAGACATTGGAATGTTCATAGCGCCGACATGTACCCCTTCCACACAGTTGGTAGTGTAGACCAGATGTATATTCATAGTACGAAAGGCCCGGCCAAAATCAGTTTAATAGATGGCATAGGCATCGCTGTTCTAAACAAGTTTCAAGTTATTTTTTTTTGTAACATCAATATTATATATTTTACTTGCAAAAGCAATAATATGTATATATATACCGTGTGTCTGCCTTAAAGGTGTACATAGGAGATTAACATGGTAAATCAGTTTTTTGCAATTTCCTGCTCGCCTAATTATTTTAAGCAAAAATGCGTCAAATAAAAGTTTTAGAGTATAAAATTCTGCATCTAAATCAATAAACAGAATTACCTTTCCATGCATTGTAACAACAAAAATTAAATATGAAAATATCGAAAATTACGTTGAAAATAGCGAGAGCCATGGAATTGAACAAAAAATAAATAAATGCTTGACGTTTTATCTGTCACAACGTAAGTTAACTTATTTGACGTTTCTGACAATTTGATTTTGTCTCTAGTTTAGTGTCTGAAATGATTAAAAAATGAACATTTATACGAATGAAGAGCTAAATTCGTGACAAAATTTGAAAAGACTGCTAATGTGTCTTCAAAAAATACATGTGAGCTGGGTAATCAAAATATAGGACGAGCAGATCATGCGTTACTCTAAGAAAGAGTGTTAGGAATGATAAGTGTAGACCCCTTCTGTAGTACTAAGGTAGATGTATTGGAAATGAGTTGAGAGTACATAACAGCATCATACATAATTTTGTTACGCAATGTTTAATTTTTGATATATTCATATTATTTAAACAAAACTGTATTTTCTTAACTTTATTAATTAATTTTATATTTCTATTATTTCCATAATTAACGACATTTTCTTTAAATCAAATCAAATTGTCAGAAACGTCAAATAAGTTAACCAAGAAGTTAACTTACGTTGTGTCAAGCATTTATTAATTTTTTGTTCAATTCCATGGCTGTCAATATTTTTAACGTAATTTTCGACATTTTCATATTTAATTTCTGTCGTTATAAAGCATGTAAAGGTAATTCTGTTTATTGTTTTAGATGTAGAATTTTATACTCTAAAACTTTTATTTGACGCATTTTTGCTTAAAATAATTAGGCGAGCAGGAAATTGCAAAAAACTGATTTCCCATGTTAATCTCCTATGTACACCTTTAAAATAGACACACGGTATATATATATATATATATATATATATATATATATATATATATATATATATATATATATATATATATATATATATATAAATAACAAATCCAGAGATAGATTCGATAGTTTTTTTTTATGAAACTTCATCTAAACTGAAAACGATCCGTAATATTAAAAAGTCTTTATTGTGTTTATTTAAGGAGTAATAAGTTTTTAATATTCTATGATGTAGAATATAAAGGTGATTTTGTTCTCAAACAGTATTTATTTAAAAGAAGTGGCTAGTGTAATGTATGTGTTGCATATACTTAAATTTTCAGGCGGGAACAGATAAAATGGGAACTCTGTCCGAATTGACAATAACAAAGTATATTAAGATCTAAACAGATATTTATATATATATATATATATATATATATATATATATATATATATATATAAATTTGGAAATACTATTTAGTAATAAATAATTTATATTAATAAAAAATCACAGTAATGTATATTTTTTTCAAATGTTGGTAACACTTTGTTGTAGTAAATGTCAAAATACTAAATTGTCAGTTTCACGTTGTATATTGTTGTGAACTTGAAATAAAGTAATAATAAGCTAATAAGGAAGTTATGGATACCTAACATTTATCTTGAAAGACACCACCAAGTGCACTTTAAAATCTACACAAATCATAAAACACACTTTCGCACAAACAAGCTTTTTGATTCTTTGCAAATATCAATGTTTTTTTGTTAGATTCATTCTTCTAATCAATAATCTTCGAATTTAATCAAAATATCTTTTGTTATAATCAAAATATTCTTTGTTATAATCAAAATATCAGAAATTAAATATAAGGGTAACAATAGCACATTAGTCCCCCGAAGACTAAAAGCAGCCCTGAAAATACTCGAATATTTTTTAAGAAAAAACGTGAAGCGCAAGATTGCAATGTAGAGTAAAGTATTTGCTCGTTTCAATGTAATAGAGAAATCATTTTTAAATTCTTTGAGACGGATAAATGGGTAATTTTGGTATTATTAAAATCTTTCTTACAGCCGATTTTTTATCTGAAAATATATTAATTTGATAGGTTATGTACGAGTATAATTTTGTTATAATAACTATTTATTTGTGCTTTGCTTTCATTTATATTGTAAGAATCCAGGAGTCAGAGCAAACAGCAATGGGTGATAACGCTATTCTCTGCGTATAATTTCGAAATTTCTAAATATTTATGTATTAAATGTCATCCGTTTACAATTAAGGGCTATATGTCATTCTCCGTTTAAATTTTATTTCTAAACTTAAACAGATCGTATATATTATTAACGGATAGTGTCTTTATCTAAATTTAAAGGCCTGCTTATAAATAACGGAATGCCTTTAGAATACACCCAATATACTGTATCTGGTTTAATATTGCAGTGGTGCGAAGATAGGGTCAGTTTGATCTTGTTTTCTGAATGAATAATACCCCGATATTATCCAATCAAACAAGATCAAACTGCTCCTATTTTCACACCATTGCAGTCGTAAACCAGAAACCTTATTAAACATTAAAGAACGACGCAGAGTCGAGTGGCCCAACCTTTCGAATAAAATAATCGACAATTATGAGTTGTTTATACTGTTTTTTTTTCTATTTTACGCCTTTTATCCCAATTTTTAAATAAAAAAATACATAATGAGCACGCACCGAAGGAAAAACTCTTGTATACTACTATTCCATATAATAAAACTATAAACGTAGGTCTCACATAAATATTAAAAGGAACAGAAACAGAGATAAAAATTGCATATAATAATCAAGATACCACAAAACGCTATTTATCAACCTAAAAGACAAAACACCGATCGAAATGGTTTCCGATGTGGTTTACCAAGCCAATAGACCAGAAAAGTTAGCTTAGAATTTGCCTTTGGCGCGAGTTCATAGTTTGAATTCCCTAGTATAGGTTTCATATAAAAGTTTAATTTTACAGACAAAAGAAAAGATATTTTGTAAAAGAAATTAAGCAGCTCTTGCTAAGAATTCTATAGTTTGTTTATTCAGTAATAGATTGCAACAGTTGAAACCTGTAGAAAAGGTGAAGTAAGAAAATTATTAGAAATTAAAATGCTTGGTGCAAGCAAGGATATCGTATATCGTTGACCCACCAGTAAATAGGACAGAAAAATAGAAGATGAAGCATGCACGATCAAACTAAGACATACGTTCAATGAATTTTGCAGTGCTGTATTATTATTTAAATAAATATAAACGGGGAATAAAATTATGTTCTCAGCGTTATGAACTGAGTTTGAATTTCGCGCGTAAGTTTGACCGTTACACTTTTCTGGTCTATTGTGAAAGATGTCCTAAGATTTACATTGGTGAAACATGCCAATCGGTCAAAAAACGATTATATCAACACAAATACAATTGTGATTTTAAAAATATTTACCACAATACTCTTATAAAACATCATTACTAAACAGGATACAATTTCGATTTCAAAAATTGTCGTTTAACTCCTGTGGTGCTTTCAACGTTTAATGTCCGACAACAATATTTTAATACGGAATTTGCTTGTTTTTAGGCTTTATCCCAATATCAGTAGTAGCAATTTCTTGACAACTGTAAACACCATTCTAACGTAACGATTTAATATAAGAGTTTAATTTTAAAAGATAAAAACAAACTGTATGTCAAAAATTTCAAAATAGGTAACGCCTATTTTCCAAATGTCGGTAATATGGGTAAGATAATTTGTCATTGCCGGTAAATTCATGCTATTTTTTTTTCGGTGGAAGATAATTTAATCTTAATCAAAACTTTTTCAAATCACGTGACTTTCAATTATTCTGGATTAGTCTGTATAATTAATTTATCAATATTATAAGGTGTATTGTGAATAATTATATAGATAATACAGAATACGAAAAGGACAGTTTGCCCATTTTATTTGTTCCCGCCTGAAATTTTAAGAATAGGTAAAACGGAGTCACTTGGTAAATATTAGTACTTTAAATGAATTAATCACAAGGTATAAAAGCAAAATAAAATTTTAAAAACCAAGTCAATAATTATGAAATGTAACATACATTGCCTATTTATGAATTTTCAGGCGGGAACAGATAAAATGGGCACACTGTAGATATGGATCTGGAATCACATTCGCACTATTTGCTTATACTTTTACAAGAAATTAACACCTAACGTACGGAACTCACCAACAATAACATCTCCGAGTTTACCTGAGTGAGTTCTGTGCGTTAGGTGACGTTAATGTTGGTATTTTTTGTCCAGGCGGACAACTGTAAAATTTCACTATGAGGAATCGCATCATGAAATGGACGTCCTTTTCATGAAATATACAATTACATCTTCTGGATTCAACATGTATATTATTGCATTACTTAATTTCATTTGCAAGTAAAATATGTAATATTCATAACTGCCTTTCGGTATTTGTGCATTAAAAAAATTTAATTCATAATTTAAATATTGATATTACAAGAAAACAATGTCAAACTTGTTTAGAACAGCGATGCCTATGCCATCTATTAAACTGATTTTGGCCGGGCCTTTCGTACTATGAATATACATCTGGTCTACACTACCAACTGTGTGGAAGGGGTACATGTCGGCGCTATGAACATTCCAATGTGTATACTACGACCTTTCGACGGTATGGACATTCCACTGCCTGCACTACGGACAATCCCATGTCGGCGCTACGGACATTCCATTGTCGACGCTACGAGCATGTCAGTGTCGGCACTATGGCAAATCGATGGTACGGACATTCCAGTGTCTGCACTACGGACATTCCAATGTCGACGCTATGAACATGCCAGTGTCGGCGCTATGGACATTCCAATGTCGATACTATGCACATTGTGGAGGGGGTAAGTGTCTGCACTATGACATTTCGGCAGTGTGGACATTTAAGGTTTCGATGCTATGGACATTGTGGAGGGGGTAAGTGTCGGCACTATGACATTTCGATAGTGTGGCTATTCGATGGTATGGCTTTTCGATCGTACGGTTTTCGGCAGTACGGACTTTTCCCCACATTGTGGAGGGGGTAAGTGTCTGCACTATGACATTTCGGCAGTGTGGACATTTAAGGTTTCGATGCTATGGACATTGTGGAGGGGGTAAGTGTCGGCACTATGACATTTCGATAGTGTGGCTATTCGATGGTATGGCTTTTCGATCGTACGGTTTTCGGCAGTACGGACTGTTCCCGAAGTTATCTGCAAGTAATATTATATCAGACGGCTCACAAATGACCTTGAATAGTCATCTTTCGTGAATAATAGTTTATATATATATATATATATATATATATATATATATATATATATATATATAAACAATTATTCACGAAAGATGACTATTCAAGGTCATTTGTGAGTCGTCTGATATAATATTACTTGCAGATAACTTCATTGCATTTCGTTTGCATAGGCGTGCAACATAAAATATTTATGGACACATTTTAACTGAAAAATAAGAATAATTCATTTGAAAATTATGTCTCTTTCTAAATAATGCCTTTCTGAAAGATTTATGTTCTTCACTTATGTTTTTGCAAAATACAAAAACATAGACTTAACTTATAAACCAAGGAATAATAATTTGATTTAAACGTCAACGCCACTGGGTAAATATTAGCACAGAGGGCAGTGCAGTAGATAATTAGGTATCTGTAATTCTACGACATATGTCATTATTATTTATAGTCTGTTAGAAAGTAATGCCACTATTTACGTATATTTGTCACACGACATAAATTAAATAGACATAGGTCAAATAATCTTTCTCTTTCTAATACAAAATGTTGCTAAGCTACTCCTATAAAGTGATGTGTATTCTTTCTTCGAACAAATGACCTTGAATAGTCATCTTTCGTGAATAATAGTGTATATTTATATACTTTCCATTATTTTTAATGACAGATGGCGGAAACTCAATTGTATCACGTGAAGTTAATTGTAGTTACAAAACAAACTAGTCCTAAAGTTGAACTTATAATTAATCTATACGAGATGTCAGTAATGGCAGCATATTATTATTTTTATGGCAAAATTTAGTTATTTAAGTTACAACAATTAAAGATTTAGCCCTAAAATTTGTAAACATTTTGCTAATTCTTGTGTTGAAAATAATCTTAAATTGACAAATCACCAGAACAGTAATGCCAACTCCTTTTGCCGGCCTAGGTCAGCAACAGTGCATTTCTGGACGATTTTGAGTTCTGTAATACTAGTCAAAATGGACGGAGATACGAAAAATTAATTTTGCATGTTCCATAACAGCAGAAATTATGTATGAAAATGTTGAAAATCATCCCACAAATAGCGATAGCCATGGAAATGAAAATAAAAATTAACAAATTTTAGCGATTTATCTGTCAAGCTAGCTTAATTTATTATTATTATTATTTGTAGTTTCTGTGAAAAAATATTTAATTAAATGTATAGATAACTGTTCACTTGAACAGATATTACAAATAATACTTCGTAAAATATTTGTTAATTTATCTGTTTCAACTTCATGGATATCGCTGCTTTTAGGGTGACTTTTGACATTTTCATACCAAATTTCTGGTGTTACAAAACATGTAAAATCAATTTTATTTTATTTTGGAAGCATAAACTTGTTTATTCGCCCTCAAAAGCGGACGCAATTTTGTTTTTATTTATTTAATAATAATTGTTTATAATAAACAACATAGCAACACCAACAAATTACGTAGAAACCACAGCTACAGCTACTAGATAATATATAGCTGACTCGTTCGCCATATTGAAGCCAAAATGAACGCAGTAAATTATGAAATAAAAGTGCATTTTTTATAAGTTTATGTAGTAACTATTTTTCATAATTAAATATAACTTCCATATTTGCCATATTATATTTATTTAAAATAATAATACAAGACAAAATACGGTTCGTTAAGATTTGGAGGTTAGAGAAAAATACATGTATTGCATAAGTACCTGTAAAAATTAAAACCAGTTCTCAAATGATTTGCATAATTTAGAGCAGAACAAACCGTCATTATGGATAATTTCTATGATATTAATAATACTGTAACGCTGATATTGAATAATTTAAGTGGCTCCAAAATGGTGGACGCTGTGACAATCTGACAATAGGGGGATTCCACCATTTTTTTTAATATAATTTCATCAGAAAGTATAAGTAAAACTAAGACTATAGGTGAAAATCCGGTGAAAAAATTCCTATTAATAAGAGAGTTATGGTCCCCCGAAGTTTGAAAATATAGATGTGACGTCACGAATATAAGTTTTTATATAAAACTGTTTTCTTCGTGGATCTAAAATGTTCTTGAAATGTATGCTATTTTAAAATTATATTTATAAAAAAACAAATTAATATTATAACATTGTACAAGTCTACATGCTTTATAATTGCAAGTGTATCAAAATTATTAAGTTTAATGCCAGAAATTTATATTCGAATAAAAACTGTTTGAGAACTGCAGTACTGGATTGGTAGTCAAGTGTCCGGTATTTGAATTTGTCTACTTCCATTGGTAGTAGATTCCACCCCCTAACTCGGTATTCGCTATATATTTATAGGTGGTCTTTGAGTCGCCAATCAAAATAATATACATAAAATTCATATGAGTGACGAGCTGCTATAAGAAAAACCCCCTTATTTGCGAAGTATTTCAATTATATCATTTTATTTCTTTATTAATATTCATTATTAAGCATATACTTTCACTATTTTTAACTAATTTCTCTTAATTCGATTGAGCTGTAATCCCCTATTGGTGATGGGGCAACATTTAGGCGCTGTAAAGTTTGGGCGCTGTGAAATTTAGCCACTATGAAATTTGGGCGCTCAGTGACGTAACTACCGCCCCCGCTGACCCAGAGACGCGGGGGGGGGGGCGTCCATCCGGAGGGCGCCGGCGCAGCCACAGTAAACGTATAATAGAGTAACAAAATTTTTGTGTCTGCGCCTTTCTTACTTAAAATATAAGCGGCTTGTAAAAATTTTCAGCGGAAGATCATGATCTTCATACATATGCACGCCATTGATTCAAGCAGTACTAATCAGTATCGAAGTAGTGGTAGTGTCACATTTAAAAATAGTACATATTCACAGCGTATGGGCGCCCTTACCATTACTGATGATGTGCAAAATGTGTTGTCAGTTTATTTAAAGTAAATACAATACTTCAAAATTTAAATATTAAAATTAATGTTTATTTGTGATAGATAATTTCTGGAAATGGTACAATGTTATGTCGAGCGTGGCGCCACTTGATGTACTCTCTCTGTAAATTTCGTTTGTGTAATTTTAGTGACATTTAAGACGGCCATAAGAAGCATAGCGTAATTCAATGAAGTTGGCCATGCCAACAACCCGAGTAGAAAAAAGTTGATATTTAAAACTTATTTCTGTACATGAAAGGGGAAAAACATGCATTTGCACATACTTTGAAAAAATGTAACTTTCAATTATAAGGCATTTGACCTTGAATGAAAAAAAAAATTCGCCTGCGACGCATTTTTTTTCTTTATATATGTAACCAGTACCCCCCCCCCCAAATGAAATCCTGGTTACGGCCCTGGGCGCAAACCTAAGTCCCGCGGGGGCGCGCAATTCTATGTGTTACGCCACTGTGGGCGCTATGACATTTAGACGCTATGGCACGTACTTGTATTAGTATACTTATATTTTTATTAATGATGCACAAATTTGTGAAGGAGAAGGAAACAATTTGTCTGAGTCGTGCCAGGAAATTGTAAGAATATAAGTCAAATACCTCTGCGTACCTCTATATCTAATAGCAAACTATTTGGCCCAGAATTTGAAACTGCTTCAACCTCAACAATACGCAATAAACATCAAAGCTAATGTTCTTCCATCCTAATATTATATTATGTACCATGAAAAATTCTTCTCCATTTCCTAAATTACATAATAATTATGGTGTCATATAAAAACCTTAATTTACCTAATCAAAGAAATTGTGGAAATCAAAGAATGAGAATAAATATAGGCACCATCAATTTTATTATATTCGTGACTAAAGGATGCACATTCCACAATCGTCTATATACGAAAATAATCTATTGTCTAAAATTAAAATTGATTTTGCACTCACCTATATTTGACCGGCCACACTTCTTTTCCTAACCTCCCTCCATCATCTCTGAGTTCTCCAGGTGCGTTGTCCACATCCACCACGTACTTGTTGGCCTCCTCCATGGGTTGCATGCCGGTGCCGGTACAGCTGGGCACCAGGAAGTAGGTGATGAGCACAGCGGCAGTCAACAGCAGAAGAATTCCAGCCATCAGGAGGCATAGACCAATACGGGATAAGACACAAGAACCTGGAGGTTTGTTGACTGTGTACTTCTTCCCGGGCTTGGATTCGGTGGTGGAGGTGTCGATGGAGGTTGGCACGCCTGAAACAGAAGATATGTAGGGTTAGAAAAAATGGCGGGAACATGAATAAGTTTTATTTGTAATGATTTTATTGTTTACGAGCAGATTATTTGTATTTTATAATAATATATAAATGTAAGTGAAGAAAATACAAAAATTAATACGTAACATTATAATGAAAATATAAAACAAAGTTTTCAGGATATCAAATAGGAAAGTTGTGTTGGTTTATAGCGGATACATTCTGCCCTATGCACGCCCTATGATTGGTCACAATGCACAAGATAGATACATAATAGACCTTTTCAATTTAAAGAGATAGAAGATGTGCGCAATGGGGATCTGCGCATAGTAAGAACAATTGAGATCCATGGCGTTTGTTTCTAAAAAATTTAGACGTAAAATGTGAGAAAAGTATCAGACAACGATGTAAAAACTTATTGAAAAAAGTTACAAAAGCTTTTATTGAAGCTAAAATGTCTAACGATGCAAATTTTCACCGAGAATACAGGTTATTTTAATGCCTGCAATATTTTTGACGTTTCGTTTGGGAACCCAACTGGCAGTTGTTCGCGTCATTTTACTTATGCTGTTATGCTCTGTTCCATTTAAGCCATTCAGTAGATGGCACTGGCAACAGCGCAAATATGAAGTAGCCGAAATTACATTGGGCAAACCTTGTTCTTGTCTCTAATATCAGCCAATCAGAGAGGTCAAAACTATTCCCTATGCTCCGCAATACTGAATGGCTTAAATGGAACACGGTATACTATTTGCAACGATAGAAAGAGATAGCCGTTAAATTGAAAAGGTGTATTATTATAAAAATTTAAAAATACGAAAAAATCTCTAGAACTTAAGGTAAAAATTAAATTGTAAAGTCCGTAATCTGTAAAATGTTTTTTTTAATTTTGGGTTTTGTTTTTGGGTCTTGTGAAAATAATTGATATGAAAAACAAAATATATGAATTTAATTAAAAATGAAATACGTACAGACTAGCTCGTTTTGTGCAGAATACACAGACACTACCTTTACTATTCAATGTAAAATATGTACTGAACTAAGAATTTTTCTGTGTAGGTCATTTCATTTTAGTATTATAAACTCGTTTCGGTGTAGAAATTAACATTCAAGAATAAAAACATCAAGAATAAATGTGGCCAAGGTAGATTAAGAACTTGTATATTGTACATAAAGTAAAAAAGAATCTATTGTATTAGCCATGAACCAATAATAATAACATATAGAACAAAAAATATAAAACACTGATGCTGAGTTGCAAGAAACTATGTATCAGTTCATTAGCAACAAACGGTTCTTAGGTTTCGAAAAATCGTTGCATGAACGTCATATAATTTTAAAGATTCACTAAATAGTTGATTTCATACCTATAAATATTTAACGGTCTGTATGTGTGTGAATGTGTGTGTGTGCGTGTGACAAAAATTTCGTCTGCGATAACTCTATACAATTCGAAAAATTATATTTTTTTCGTATTTCTCTTCGTTATATCCATATGAAGAGCTGATTAGATTTTAACAGTTTTTCATGAAAAAACAATGTTAAATATAATTTTTTCATATTTCATGTTATTATAAATATTAAAGAATATTGTATTCTCTATACGATTTGACTGCATTTTATACTTCATATGAAATGGATATAGAGTTAAAAATTATAATTTTTATATATAAAGAAATTAAATTTCATGGGGTCTCGTAGCCGCGTGCCTGAGTGTCTGGTCGCGAATCTGGGGAACCGGGTTCGATCCCGACCGACGCCAAATATTTCCAATTTTAAATGGCACAAAATTGACCTCTGTGGTGCACTTTCCACGCCAGCAATGAGTGCCCGTGAGGTGTCGCCTGGTAAACGCCCGCACGGTACAAATATGTCATCATCATTATCGATATCTGCGTACAAAGCAGATTGGCACACCCAGCAATGGGTAATATGCCGTGATGATATATTTATTTATTTATTTTAAATTTCATAAATTAGCCAGCTATGCTATAACTATGAAATCAGCTACTATATGAAGAAAATTCTGATTATAATTTTACTGAAAATATAGGTTCTTTTGCTAGAAACTTTTCATATGGAATTTGTATAATATACATACAACTGCCGGAAGGCAATGTACAAGAAATAGAATATTTTGCAAGGAACTTTCTGTATGAAATTTGTACAAAATACATAGATCTGACGGAAGGTATTGTGCTGGCCACATCAGATTTTTTTTCATACAACCGTATGAATTTTAACGGTTCGTTAACTTTATAGGACCGATAACTATAGAATCAATAAACTATTTATTGAACAGTTTTCATACAACCCAGTATGAACCTATTGAACCATCATTTTGAAAAAATATTATTAGGTATATACATACAGAATGGACATGAAAATCCATAATATAGGTAGGTTTTTAATATTGGACAACAGTTTTTTTCTAATATTATCTAGTTCTGTTAAACTTTATGGGATACTTTATACAAAGATTTACAGAATAAAAATTTTTAAATTTGCTACTTTAGTGAGCGAGTAAACTTCATTTAATAAGGGCCAGTTGCACCAACGTAACTTATATTTTAAGCGTTCCTTTAATAGCCAATACATATTGCATCGAAATGATATGCCAAATGATCAAATCAATTATTATGCATTGCTGTGAAAATTTCGATTACCTTTTTTTTGTTTAATGGTCGCTTAAAATTTAAGCGCAAGGCTTATTGCTGTTGCAACTGTGCACTAAAGGTGTAGTAAAATCAGATTTAGTATGCGTTATTTCATACATGTATCTATTTTTAAACTTGGTTTGTAGTTTACTCGATGTTTATTTTTTGAAATAATCACATATTAAATGAATTTTACCACGTCTTTAAATTAACTTTGGCACCCAAAAATTTAGAATTTAATTCTCTAATTTCTATACAAATTAAAGGGATAGAAGTGATTTTTTTAAAAATATGTCTGCATTAGAACACTACTTACACGTAAAATAATTATCGTACCAGTCGGTTCGTTATTTTTCTATCATTGTTATATTGAAATAATAACTGTGAAAATGTTGATGACAACAAAGAATATGTTGATTATAGTTCAATAATATTGATTGCAAGAATGAATCTTACAATGAATCCAATATTTAAATACCTACTAGCATTTTGTGAATCAAATGATTTACATAAAATTCTGAAATCTAGTGAAATAATTTTATTTTTATTTTCTACCGATTAAATTACCTTTTTTTTATTATTAAAAATTAAAAAAGGATAATTTTCTTTCATTGTTATATTGCAAACTACTTGTAAAATTGTTGATTACAACAAAGGATTTTGATTATAACCTATTGATTACAAGACAATTTCATCAATATATTAAATCTAGCATTTTTGAAGAATAAAAACTGTTGTTTAAACTTTAAAGCGTGCGGTAATTTGCAAATTTTATTGCACAAAGGCGTCATACCCACGAAGCGGCCCTGGTTTTACGGGACAGATAATACTTAATATTAAAAAAAAAAGATTTTCCCGTGTTAAATAAAGCACAATAATTAAACTCCACCAGTAATGTGCAAAAACCACAGAAGAAAAGCGAAATATATTTTAATTAAAAAGGCAAAAGAACTATGCTCGTTGACAAACGTACAGTTTATCACATGTCACATCTACATTCTACATAAAGTCTGCACGCAAACAATAAATCTCATGTACGTTAACATTAATTGTTTAATTTTACCTTAACCTTGACTACACTTCAAAAAGATTTTAACCTAATTTTCTATACCAATTAAACAATAGACATACATACAAGCATAACACAAAAGCATACACATATTTGACATGCTTAATAATAATAATAATAATAATATTAATAATAATATATTATTAATAAAAAAGAATAAAAATTTAATATTCTACTCTAGTTAAATCCAATATATTTAATAGAAATTTTACTAACCACTTTTGGTAATTAGGTCGCTTTCAGTTAGAACAAATACAGGTACCATTTTTTATTTTTTCGAAAAATATTTTAAATATTTTTAACAGGTACCTGCAATATCACATACATACAAAATAACTTAAACCAAATGGTAAATAAATGATTGGTATGATACATAATACAAAAAAAAAACTTTTAAAGAAAATTTATTATTTTTGGCATGTCTTACACAAACAACAATTAAAGCGCTATCAGCTGTTTAACATATGAAACATAGAACAAAAATAAAAAAACAAATTTACATATCAAATAAATCTTTTACTAAAGGTGTAAACTTAAAAATATATGATTTGAGTTAACCTGTACTTATTTTTAGTTAAAAGACCGATATTGATTTAAAATTAACATTTACATAAAATTAGGCTGAGTCATTTCGGATGCAACGTCGACGATTAATGCATTTGTTATTTTATTTTGAGTATATTAACATAATAATAATAATAAATGTTTTAAATTTGGCACAAATTTATTTTTATTTTCGGATCTGACCACGCTGCTATGAGTCAACGTAGTAAAGGTTAGTTTCTTTGCAGACAGGGTTCCTTTCATTATTTAAATTTAACCTATTTTTGTTTATTTTGTTTTAAATTAGAGCAAATCTGTCAAACAGATGCGAGCGGAAATTGCTTTTAATCAAACGTACGGTTTTCGTATTTCTGCAAAAAATGAGTGTTACGATCAACTGCAGCCAATATTAGATGGGTAAAATTAGATTCTTTAATGTATTATAAAGTTCATTTTTGCTTCTTGCATTATGGAACTGATTAGTTTTATAGTTTCAAAAAAAGAAAGCATATTACATATTACATATTATTTTAAATATTATACACAAATATTTAAATTAACAAATTTATACTAACGATTTGATAACCGGTAGAATAAATAGTTATTTATATTTCGAGTGAGTAAAGATTTATTTTTTCCGTAAGCGAATGTGTTAAACTCTAAGCTTTTGGGTAAAAGATAAAATGTGTTTACTCTAGAATGGCATACATTTTTACCTTCCGTCACCTTTAGGTAAGGAAGGTATTGTCTTTGGTCAAAAAATTCGGTGGTGAGTTTTTGATGAACAAGCACGTTTTAGGGTCCCTAGAATACGATTTTACTATCTTTACGATGATGTCTGTATATGTGCGTGTGCGTGTGTGTGTGTGTGTGTGTGTGTGTGTGTGTGTGTGTGTGTGTGTGTGTGTGTGTGTGTGTGTGTGTGTGTGTGTGTATGTGTGTGTGTGTATGTGTGTGTGTGCGTGCGTGCGTGTGTGTGTGTGTGTGTACGTGTGTGTATGATTATCAAAATTTTCGTCTACGATAACTTCCATACTACAATTCTAAAAATTATAATTCTTTTGTATTTCTCTTCGTTACATCCATGTGAAGATCTGATTAGATTTTGGTTAGAATTGGACAGCCGGGAGTACCCTCATTTGAAGATTTTAACAGTTTTTCTTGAAAAAACTATGTTAAATATCATTTTTTCACCTTTAATGTTATTATAAATATTAAAGAATATTTTATTCTCTATACGATTTGACTGCATTTTATACTTAATATTAAATGGATATAGAGTTAAAAAATTATAAAGAAATTAAATTTCATAAAGTAGCCATAGCTATAGAAACAGCTACTATATTAAGAAAATTTTGATTGAGAGATGTCAGTGTCAAGTGAAATTGACATAGTGTGTTTGTCTTATAATTTTACTGGAAATATATGATCTTTTGCTATAAATTTTCTGTATGGAATTTGCATAAAATACATGCAACTACCGGAAGGTAAAGCACAAGAAATATAATCTTTAGCAAGGAACTTTCTGTACCAAATTTGTACAAAATACATAGAACTGACGGAAGGTAATGTGCTGGCCACATCAGATTTTTTCATCGGCTAGATTTAAGGCCCTTTTGTTTAAAAATAAAGATGACATTTGACATTAATATTTAATTTTTATGATTAGCAACGCAAAATTTTCACGGTTCGTAGGGATTTTTAGTATATTCCGTAACTTACCACGACCGTGGTTATGGTTTTCTTGTGGTTCACGTGGTCACGTTATGGTTATTGAAAAGTGGTTGTGATTCGGAACATCTTGGTTAAGTTGTGTCGGTAAAGCAGGGAACCACAGCATCATTAGAAATAAGACACAACATAACTCTATTTGTCTATTTTATACTAACGTAAATATTATACACATATCAGTATATATTAATAATAATTATATATTTGTACAGTTTTATTTATTATATTACAAGAAAAAAAAATTGGTCGTTGTGATCACGAAAAAGTAACCAAAACATTCAGGAACCACATTCCGAAATGGAACCTCGATCCTGAAATTATGTTTGGGTTACATTGCGGAACGCTTAACCAGAACCTTGATCACCGCGGTTAAGTTACGGAATATACTATTACTTGGTCACAAAGTAGCAAAAAATAATAAATAATTTTGAACGTTTGGAAAAAAGTTTGGTCGTTGTCGTTGCTATGTAGAAAAGTGTTGCTAAGTAACATAGCACTTTTCTAAACTGTTTTATCAGAAGTAATATCACAAGATCTAATTTTATCGATAAATTTATATTTTGCACGAATTTTTATGCTTAACAACATATGAAAGTAAACTGCATGGTAAATCCCGACTCCGAAGGAGGAGGGGCTTTACCTAATGTCAGTTTGCTTGAGTGATTTTGCTAAAATCAAAAAGAATGAGTGCTTAAAAATAAAAGTTTATCTGAGATAAATCAGAGAGGTCGTGTGGTATTTGGTGAGATAAATTCCAAAGACAACGCAAAATGAAACAATTTGATTTTTATTCTTTTATTTTTAAACTTGAAATATTAATTGTCACACTGACAGTTATAAACAATAAATAAAAAAATATAAATATATCATCACGGCATATTACCCATTGCTGGGTGTGCCAATCTGTTTTGTACGCAGATATCGGTAATGATGATGACATATTTATTTGTACCGTGCGGGCGTTTACCAGGCGTCACCTCACGGGCACTCATTGCTGACGTGGAGAGTGCACCACAGGGGTAAATTTAGTGCCATTTAAAATTCGAAATATTTGGCGTCGGTCGGGATCGAACCAGGTTCCCCAGATTCGCGACCAGACACTCAGGCAAGCGGCCACGAGACCCCATAACAACTGTTTATTTACTTGGTAGCGGAAATTTATCGGGGTAACGGGGTTTTTATCAGTATACTGTTCCCATTGGTTGAATTTTTAAGTGTTTTGCATCATGATTGGATAAAAACTAGTCGTTGGAATTTATCGAGAAAATACGTTCTTAAATAAATAAAATTAAATTAATGCCTTTTTTAACAAAATAACTTTTTTTATTATTATGAATATTGTGATATTTCTGTTTTACATGGTTAAAAAATTTATGATTTAATATATTAATAACCATTTTTAAATATTTTTTCCCTAAAAAGCTAGAACTTTAATTTTAATAAACATATGAACTTCAGGCAATAATTATTTTTTTTAAATAAACACAAAAATAAAATAACGGGATAAATATTATATTAAAAATTTAAAAACTTATAATTTTTTTATGTTAAGTAGATTATGTAGTCCTTTTATAAAAGTTAGTCGGTATATGTACAGTTGAATTATTTATAATATACATTTGTTTAAATTTATATAACGAAAAAAAAAAATCACCAAAAGAAAGTGACATTTTTACATAAACATGAAACCCATGTGACAAACATAGCATAACAAACATAACATAACTGAACAAAACGGATGATTTACATCACACACGATACCTGAGGCGCTGTAATACGTTTTATTAACCATGATATCACTTGAGCCCGGCGCGGATGATTGGAGTTAGACGCCGTCGCTGGCGACTGTCCGTAGTGGACTGAGCGTCGCGTCGAGACGCTGCTGCAGAGAGGCGTGGGAGCGCCAGCTGCCAGCGTGCCTGACCCCATGCAGCGAAGGGAAAGTCAGCCCCATTGTTGGAATGGGGTGAGATTAATATATGGGGCACCAGATAGGAAAATTATTGGAAGGATGGGATTTAAATTTGGAATAAGGTAATTGATGTGGATTGTGGAGTATGCTTGATCTATTTTCTATATTGTAACGTTTTATAATTTATTTGGGTGAATATTAGACAATTATTATTAATTAAAATTAAGTGTTTATTAAACTATAATGAAAGTTACTATTACTAATATTAAACAATTATTAAAAACTAATTAAGACTAAGACTATAATTTAATAAATTAATAAACACTAACACAATTTATTTAACCAATTAACACTACTATTTATTTCCACGATATTACAAATTATTTATTTCACTACGCGTTACAATCTTAGACTGCCGGTCTGTTGCAGACTCTTGTATACTGTTTACGCGATATTTATATCACTATATTTATATCACTATATTTATATCACTATATACTTATATCACGTTCAACAGTCCGCCTACCGACCTCCCCAGTGTCTATACTCAACTGACTCAACCGCGTCTGTATATTCAACTGCTCGGACAGAAGTCACCTCTTTCACAACACTATCTGTCTACTTATGTTACTCTCTGTCTAACTTCCACAGCCTCAGTATCACCGACTGTCCGTATGCCACAATTCTTCAACACCACAGCTGAGTATTCACTTCCATTTGCTAGCTTCTCAATACTCTTCAACACTACCGAGTATTCTCTTTAACAGCTATCCCGGTATACCAGTAACTTCCTGACTCGCCGTTACTGTCCTTGTACACTTTAGCTTCCCAATACTCGTTAACACTACCGAGTATTCACATCCACGGCTATCCCAATATTCCTGTAACTTCCCGAGTACCTACTCGACACCAACTGCATACGCTCATTACGATACTGCTGTGCTTCTCACTAACACTTTACTCTCTAACATTCCATGTAATTAACTTACTCCCGAGCACAGCTGCGTCCCTTTTATACAGCTGCCATTACCTTCTAGAAAAGCTCTAGAATGTTCGACCGCATGACAATGAATACAAAAGGTTCAGACGACCGGATGTAATTAAACACGTCGCGACCTGTTTGCCTACGTAGCCCGGCTGCTAGCGCGATTGCGTCATCGCTGTAGACACTCGCTCATTGCTGCGGCGCGGCTGCGACAGTGACGGCGGGCGTTCCACGTTACATTATTTATATAAATAAACAAAACGTAACAGTAATATACAACTAAGCAAACTAAAACAACAAATTTAGTAACAAAAACAACCTAAAACAAATGTTCAAAATTACAACCATGTCCTGTAATACAAAAATTCAAGCGTTGAACGTGATGTGTTCGAACATCTGCCAGCATGTTTCGAGAAATATTCTGAAAAATGGTTTTTTTTTTGTTTACAAAATAAGTTAAATTATGTAACAAACAAATATATACTTTTTTGACATTAATTTAATTGTTTTACATTGTTACGTTATGTTTATTTTCACATAGCCACCTATAATATTTGTTTAAAAATTATTTCTAATATTTCTAAATTATCTCATTTTTCTCGAAATTTTTCAAATACACTATTAAAAAATCTGATGTGGCCAGCACATTACCTTCCGTCAGTTCTATGTATTTTGTATAAATTTCATACGGAAAGTGCCTTGCTAAATTAAATATTCTATTTCTTGTACATTACCTTCCGGCAGTTGTATGTATTTTATAACAATTTTATACAGAAAATTATTATTTTGTGACGTTTTCTACATACAGTGTAATGTATCTGCAGAAATAA
>OY720449.1:8969700-9019700 GCA_963082715.1 Harpalus rubripes | reverse complement strand
TGTACTGAATAACCTTATAACTCTGCGCCGCACGCCGTAGCCGCCGCCACAATTGCCTATCGTTTCAGTTTAGATAAATGGTCTGTGGTTTAGTAGCAGCGGTCACGAATCATGCTGAGCATGACCAAGGGAAGGCAGCCTCCTTTGCTAACTTATACGCTGGTATAAAGTGGTTTGATTCACGTATCGTGTATGCAGCACGAGTGTGCAGTGTGCCTTTAAGAACTATACTTTTAAGGTGCAGAGGAGCTTAGACTCCATTATATGCGTAACAGTCTAATAAATAGGCATAACATGATTAATACAGAAAAATTATGCATTAAGATCATTTTAACCTTTGTAACAAATACAAAATTAATGAAAATAGAAAGAAGAATAAACATGAAGGAATATGTTTTGAAAAAAAGTTATAAAGCCTCCCTTGCCTCCCCTGACGAGCCGTCACTGTGAGATAGATAATTCAGAGTGATCAAAAATAACTGATTCAGTTGGTAATACAATTCTGGAAATCTTTTTATTCCATAGTTTATAAAACACCAGGGGGAAATACTATTTGACATATTATTTTATCAATAAATACAAATATGTCAGAGCAAAGGTCTGACAGTTAATAGGATTTTGAGTGATTGAAATACTTTTGATTATTGCTCGGTGGGTAATGTAAGAAAAAAAGGATGAGAGTAAAGGAAACAACGTTCATTTTAATAAATAAAATTGTAAATGTACTCAAATTTAAATTCTCAAATGTCTCTGTCAACAGCGTCAACAACAGGAAATGACACTTTACTTGAAGCTCAAAATAGTTTTTCTTCGAAAAATAGCTTTAAATGTTATTTTTTCGACATTAATGTTATTATAAAAATTAAAGATTATTAAATTTTCTACAGATTTGCATTAATACTTTTTCTACATATATTATGGATAAAATTATAAAATTATATATAATTTAAATCCCGGGGCCTATCCTACGCTTTAAACAAACAAAACTCCTTGGTTGGCAGTTATTCAAATATATGTAACTGATAGATAAATGTCACTGTCAAAGAACTAATTATTTCAAATTAATAATAGTAACGTTTTAAAAAGAAAAAAATAAATAGAACAATAGGAAAGGGAATCAGTACAGTTTCCAGCATAAGTAAATATGTAGGTATGTATTTAGATTAATAAAAATTAACGATTCGCAAAAAAGTTTAAGCTAATTCTCATTTTTGGATTAGTGAATTCTATTCAATCCCGGTATTTAAAATTTAATCTTCATTTTATTATCAAAAAAGGTAGTTACTTGAATTAGATTAGACTATATTTTAAGAAATAAATCTCCAAAATTAGAGTAAAATTCGCTAATCCACAAATAAGGATTAGCTTAATCTTTTTTGTGACTCGGGCGGTAAATGGCGGGAGATATTGTGTTGGCCACACCAGATTTTTTAATTTTAATTATATATTTATTATGTCCATTGACAACAAGATTAGACCTTATTTAGTAACAAAAATTTTCTCAAAACTTTAGTTACTTACATTAATGTTCGTTTCAATTTAGCCTCGGCTTTAGAGGGCATAATTTATTTTATATCCTTATTTAAACCAACGCTATTTTCTTACGTGTAACGATTATATAAAATAAACAATGTCCATAACAGTAACCGGCCGTAAACATGTATGTGTGCCACAGAACACATAACCAGGCAAGGATCACCTCGTATGTGGTGACGTAACCACCTTATTTATGCAGGAACACGAGGAGCCGGCAGCGTATTTATAACCACGCACCGCTCTCTTAACTTCATTGATAAATATTACTATTTACGTTGTGATATATACCAGCAATTATTTTTAGTAACACTCACATATGCTTAATCTTATCAGATACGAGAAATATTAGTGGTTCTTTCCTTCTATCATTGAGTGTAAATTGGTCTTTAATTCAAGTTACGCTCCAATGTCATCCAGGAATGGATGAGATGTTATTATTAGATCATCCTAATTTCTTAAATCATTTTGTTTGTTACATGAAATAAGAGCCGAGAATAGTGTTGTATTACTTGCAGAATTTGGGTCAAAATCAAGATATCTGAATGAAATATGGATTTCAGCTGAGTTTATACCAAACGTAATATTGTTTTTATATTTTGCGTTCATAATGAAGTCATTACGATACGCAATTGCGTATCGTAATGACCTTCATTTCGATACGCAATTTTTTGTTTTAGACGGTTGGTACTAGATGACGTTTCTTTAACCCATTTTTACCTAATTTATTTTTAGTTAATTGACAATTCATTTTAATAATATAATGTCGTTATTATTATTAATTTTTATTTAGGGAAGATTATTTACATGAAAATGTACAAATATAATCACAAATTGAGTAAGTAAATGTTAATATAATGTTCGAATTAGTCCACATAGATGGACCTAGTAGTACTAAAAATTTGTAGATTGAACCTTTGAACGACAGAAAATTATTTTTAATAAATTTTAAAGCAAGTTTTAATTCAAATATAAGAAAAAATAAAAATTTCCTGTACACTGAGGCTGAAAGGGTTAAATTGTCAAACGTCAAAGCTGGAAGATAAGAAATTTCAATATAACCTTAAAATTTCTTTTACTTCATTAATCACTTTATTTAATGAATATAATAATAATAATAATAATACATATTTTCGTCTTACTTTGCATTTCAAAATAAGCAATCAAAACATTCTCTGTTACGCCTTTGACATTATTTTCTTTACACCATGTGTCAAAATTTGCAAATTCTTTCTCATAAATCTCGCGCGATTTTTTAGGAAGTAGATTATTTCCCGTAGTCTGAGCTATATTACGTAGCTCAGGCGGAGTGCAACTGATTTCATCTTCCATGATTACACTAAATTCACTTAAATTTGTTCGTAAATATTGAAATGACATGAACTTTCAAATAATAATTGAATGTAGTCAATTCAATGTTACCAACTACAACATTTCACTTACAAATTTCCCTAAATCAACTCGGTTTAATATTAACAGTTTTTTAAAAATATTTTAGTTTGTAGAAGGTGCAAAATATAAAAAATAGTATAAAGAACTCATTTTATAAGACTTTTTTTCGCACTTGTCAATTAGAAAACTCGCTAACGCTCGTTTTCTAAATTTTGACGCGTGCGAAAAAAACATGTCTTATAAAACACGTTCTTTAATATACTATTTTCTACATCGGTGTTCTTATGAGTCTATAAAAGCACTGAAAACACGTTGTTTAGCTAGAAGATCTACACATATAAGCGCACTGTTTGATGAATATACTCGTATACCAGTTGTGGCCAACCTTTTATATACTGTACCGTTTTTATTTATTTGGGTGAAGTGTAAATATTAGACAATTATTATTAATTAAATTATAATGAAAATGATTATTACTAATATTGAACAATTATTAAAAAATAATTAAGACTAAAACTATAATTAACTAGATAACACAAACACTATTTATTTATTTAACCAATTAACACTACTATTTATTTCCACGATATTACTAATTATTTATTTCCACTATTTATATCACTTTTTATTTATATCACGTTCAACTGTAAGCCTACCGACCTCCACAGCGCCTGTATACTCAATTGACTCAACAGCGTCTGTATTCAACTGCTCGGACAGAAGGCACACCTTTCACCTCACTATCTGTCTATTTATGTAACTCTCTCATTTCCACAGCCTCAGTATCACCGACTCTCCGTATGCCACAACTTTTTAACACCACTGCCGAGTATATACTACAACTCGTTGTTACTGTCTCCGTATACCTAGCTTCCCAATACTCAACACTACCGAGTATTCTCTTTCACAGCTATCCCGGTATACCAGTAACTTTCCGACTCCTTGTACACTATAGCTTCCCAATACTCGTCAACACTACCGAGTATTCACATCCACAGCTATCCTAGTTAACCAGTAACTTCCCTCCACTCGACACTAGACTGCATACGCTCACCACGATACTGCTGTGCTTTACTAACACTCTATGTGAATGTCTTTATATGTTTCTTCATGTAACTAACTCCCGAGCATAGCTGCGTCCCTTTTATACAGCTGCCATTAACTTCCAGAGAGCTCTAGAATATTCGACCGCATAATAAAAATGAACACAAAAGGTACAGGCGACCGCAGGTAATTAAAAACGTCGCGACTTGTTTGGTTACGTTACATTCTCTCAATTTTAAACATTTTTTCCGATTTAACAAATAAATAAGAAATTGTCCAATTTTTATGACAGTTCTGACTGCAAAACAAAAAGGTTCTGACCGTTCTGATGTTTTAAAATTAGACGTACGTCAACTGGCCCGTCTTTTACCCCTGATTACGTCTTCAAATTTCACGTACGGCAAATAACAAATATGATATTGCCTAGCAACCAAGACGTTATCGTATACATCTTTCGGGAAAACGCTATGCAAAAACTCCTTATTAATTAACACAGGCCTACATTTATGAAAATTGCAAATTCGATACGCATCAACAATATAAAAACAAATATACCTACAGGCGAACCTGATAAGGGAATCAACGACAATAATAAAGTAATTACAAACACAGGTTCTCGAAATACAAACAACTTTAACATTAAAAGTTAATAAGTACTGTTATCAAGTTTTATTAAAAACATTTGTTGTTTGTATTGATAATATGCGTACCTTACCTTCATTTGGAATTTTCGACAAAGCAGAAGGCGTATCACAGTACCACACACTTTTTAACTCGAAAACTTTGTCACTGGTTTCACTATCGGTCATTATTAACAATTTTTTTTTTCCGTAAATAGTACGAAGCTTAAATTCTTCACAAACTATGTATTAACTATTATCAATCAGATTCAACGTAGGTACTACATAATTATGTACCTATACGATGGTACCTATTTTGAATTTGTGCCATTATTTTATTGAATACAATTTACAAATACTTCAATGAAATTTAATTGTATTCTTGGTGAAATATAAAAACGTTGTGTATCCTCATTAGAACTGAATATATTTACATTATAACACTGGAATGTGTTGATTCTTGTTAGTCACTAAAATGTCATATGTTTTATGTTTATTATAAGATGATTAATTATTAAAAACAATGAAATTTATGTTTGTAATGAATAAATGATAAATAAGTAATCAAATACTATATACTATATTAAAAGGAAGTTTTTTCTTCTGTTATATAATCAGAAAATAAAGTTATTAAAGTTTTCGTGATTTTGTACTTTAAATATCGATAAATTATATTCAGCTCAAGTATCTAAATTAGATAATATAGTATGTACTGTCGTTTTATTGAAAGTGCGGCCTGTCGGCCAACAAATGTCATCTTAAATAAGATTTTTTCTATTTTTTGCGTCTGTAACAAAGCCATTACAGCACCCATAAGAGTTCGCTGTTCGCTTATAGAGCGCGAGTAGGCACGTGACTTAAACGGCCTTGAAATGACGCGCACGCAAATCAGCTGATTCCAAGCACGTCAAGGTCGATCGAGTCACGTGTTTGCTCGTGCCCTATTGCGTTATATTCTAATTTTAGGTTTTTTAATAGCTGAGAAAGATAAACATTAAGTTCTGTCATATTCTACCCTGTTTATGCCAACCTATAAAATTAAATCCCTAAAATCTGACGACATTTTGGGCACAATATCAAGTGAATAGAGGATTACAGCTCAATCGAATTAAGAGAAATTAGTAAAAAATAGTGAAAGTATATGCTTAATAATGAATATTAATAAAGAAATAAAATGATATAATTGAAATACTTCGGAAATAAGAGGGTTTTTGTTTTAGCAGCTCGTCACTCATATGAATTCCATATATATTATTTTGATTGGCAACTCAAACACCATACCTATAAATATATAACGAATACCTAGTTAGGGGAGGAGCCTACTACCAATGGAAGTAGAGAAAATCAAATAGCGGAGGCGTGGCTATCAGTCCAGTAGTGCAATTCTCAAACAGTTTTTATTTGAATATAAATATATTGCATTAAACTTAATAATTATAATACATCGGATTTTCACCGACAGTCTTAGTTTTACTTATACGTTCAGATGAAATTATAAAAAAAATGGTGGAAGCCCCTATTAGAATCAGTCCCCTGTACATTCTTCTGTTAGAGTAATGTCCTGTATGTCTTGCAAAATGTAGGTTTTACTGTAAACAGTAGATCTCGTTAGAAGATAAATCTGATCCACAAGATGACCCTTCAAATGTCGGTCGAACTATCGAAGGTCGAAGTATCACCCAGTTTTTTTTTTTAAGTTTTAAGTCTATATTTACTAGTCGAAAGAATTTTGTAGGAATTTCTCACCACTTGTATAAGTTTTATAATTTGTTGAAAATGTAAGCCGGCTGAACTATTATGATTCTGCGCACGCATATTGGTGATATTCCTATGAAGTAAGGCCTCGACAGAAGCTACTTCCGACTAAAAAATAATTCTAATATTAATTTAAAAAATGATGCCCCACATATCACTGGTTAAACGATGTGATGATACAATTATTTATTGGCAACATACAATTTGCTTATATTACAGTGTTTATAAAATTTTATCTATAATTGAAACAGTTACAGAGAGTGTGAGTGCAATGTTTGGAAGCCGAAAGTAGAATCGATACTATTTATAACTATAGACGAATCTATGACTGGATGCAATCAACACAACATGATTAAAAATCTGCTAACGTGAACGTAAGCCAGAACCTCACGCACATCAAACACGCGCGGTACTTCCGGCCTAAAATACTCGTTGGACCGTATGTAGTAGGGTTTTTATCATGAAAAATTCTGTGGCTCAGTGCAAGAACAACCAATGTCAATTTTGTATCAAAATTAGACTGATTATGTAATCGGCTAAACAAACGTTAAATTTATATACCTATATACAATAACAATCAAAGCTTAATAGATTCCTCCATTATTTTCATTTTATTCTCACGATACTGCTGTGCACTGACTCCTTACTTCTAAGTATCTGCAACTGTCCTTCTGACGGACTAACTCCAACTCTAACACAAATATGTTGATTATATAGTTGCTCTAATATTTGCCAGAACATTCTAGCAATGTCTCGATCGATAACAATGCGCGAGTAATTACGTTTATCTCCCCTCTTGTTTCCACAGGAGTCCGCTTATGTAATTGATCGCTTACCTAGGCTCCGCCTACTTCTCTGGAAACGCTTCTATCATATGCGTCGGCGCGCACACACTGGCCGGGTTTCGCGGATCAAATATCGTAGGTATCCTCTCACGTTACATTATAATGCAATCAGAGAATAATATGTCGCTATGTCATGATTACGATATTTATAGTTTTATTGTTGAACACGGCAGAGTCAATTTTCTTGACTATAGCAGAAAGCTTGAAAGTAGTGAAATATTTTAAAAACTATACTTTTTTGAAACTTTGATAGTCCCTATTATACAGTTTTAGTATTTATTTAATTTTATTATTTGTTAGTGCAGTGGAGGACCCCATTATAATGAAAACGGCATAATATGATAGTAAAATGGGAAAATAAAATTGATGCTCATTTGTCTAGTAAGTTATTCGTCTTACATTTTTGTAGGACTGGTTGCATTGGAGTGTATAAAAAAATAATGACCCTTTTATTATCTAGGAATATTTTTTGGTTTGGAAATGCCGCTCGGAAGAAACAGATACGTCTCATTTCTTCATTTTAATTTTATATTTTTAATTTAGACATGAATATATTTGCGATTTTTGTACCAGGATACAAAATAAAGATAAACCTATCTTTATGTGCAGCAGATAACAAAATTTATTTATATTTTGCATCATAACTGCATAATATGGTGATAAAAAAGAAAATGAATTGGACAGAAAATAGTAACTATACTTTTTGAAGCGATTGTAATATGTTTTTAGGCTACGTCATTACAAAACACAACTTCCGAGGTTTAGTGTAGCAATAAAATTTATTTTTTTGTTTTCACTAATAATCGATTGAATTCAAAAATAGTGTAAAAAAATTAAGGGCATATAGTACTGACCAAAATAAGTTAAAAAAGCTTAATTAACATGGGTCCGATTTTCAATAGTTTCCGAGATATAAGGCAGTGAAAAATGAGTTTTTACGGGGTGTACCTCTGCTATCTCGAAAACTATAGGAGTTACGACTTTGATTAAATGAAACTTTTGTTTACCTTTCAAAAGTAATCTTAGACGTGCTTTTGTTTTTTTTAAAAAAAATCAAATAATTGTACTAAGTTAAATGTTGTGGCGACCTTGGCCAATATTTAATTTTCAAATAACGTCGTAACTATTAGAAATTGACAATAATGTTTCATATACAATTTTATTGTTTTTTTGTAGTCTATTTACTGACATAGACAAAATTTTATTCCATCACTATTTTTGACAGTTTTTCTTCGATTTTTTTTTTTCTCGGAAACAATTGAAGATCAGACCGATGATGATTGAGCGTTTTTTACTCATTTTGGCCAGTACTATGTGCTCTTAATTTTTTTTACAGTTTGTTTGAAACACTGTATATAGGTATATCATTTATTTTATACTAAATACAATAAATTCTGATAAGAATGTAGTTCATACAGCCATATGTGCATTCATTTCGCGCACGCTTCTGCAATTACGAACATTGCATACACGACTTAAAAGGAAATAATAAAACTTAAAAAAATTATATGTAGGTATTGACATTTGATTAATACCAACAGATGGAAGTAGTGACCTAATGTTCCCGCATAAACACAAGTTAATTTGCATGCGTATAATTATTAACAAAATGAGCGTATCAAAATGAAATGATTGCAGCTCGTGGCTAAGAGAAAAATTCTTTTCCACTGACTCATTTCGAAAGGCTTCGCTGACATTTCAAATGGACCATTAATAATTTGAAATGCCTACAATATCAAACAGAGTTGTACAAATAAACACAACTACAAGTATAATTTTTAAGAAAATATTCAAATTTGATTGAAAGAAACGTTTACGAGTAGGATTTTTTTATTTGTAAAACCAAATGTACTTTAAGTCTAGCCTGGGCAAAAAGCCGATCGAAACAATTTGAGGTAGATGGCTTAGACCCTTGGACGAATCAATTATTAGTATGCTTTGAATATTGCAGTTTCGGAGAGGTCAACTAACATTGGATCCTCCAGCGTAAATTGGAGTTACTTAAAACCAACACCAATTAAAAAAAGTTAGACGGTCGACGGCCAGTATGGTGTTGTAGAGCGCTCCAAACAGTTATGGTATGACTAGCGAATGAAAGTTGACGTTTAGATTATTTAATAGATGTGGTTTTTTTTGAAAACATTTCCCTATATTTGATTTGAAAGGAAACTGACCCTTATGTATTCCGTTACAGAAGATTAGAATTGTACTCAATTCGCAATCGAAATTAACGATAGAGGCGCTGATTTTCGAAACAAGATGGCCGCCATACGATGGGTTTGACATATGACATTTCACATTGTTCACTGTGTTTCATTGACTGTGTATACAAACCGAGTCTAAAAACTTATTTGTATGAAGGCTATAAGATAAAATATTTAATTAGTAATTAATACACTACAAACTCAGCTAGCACTTATTTAATATGGCGCTTGTACGATTGCTTTTCGAAGTACTGATTTGCGCCACTAGAGGGAATTTTTTTATCTACGATTGCGAATACTAGGAGGCATTTTAAATGACCTTAGCAACAGGATTCAGGGATGTATTTCAAAGATTTAATACCGTAAATTCTAGTTCGTTTGTCTCAGGTGTAAGCAACCCTCGAGTCGGAATTACTGTTAGAGGAAATTTAAAATAATCCTATTTCATAGAATTGCCAAACTAAATAGTTTAAAGATCAAAATATTTTGTTATAATCAACATAAACGAAAAATGTTTAAAATATTTTGCACCCCTGTTTTGATATTCACTTACACTAGTCGGCCATCTATTTTCAGCCAGACATAGTAATGTATTTATGTGTTTTCCTAGTCCAGTGTTTAAATGGGTTCACGCAAAAATTTCTTACCTGAATATTTCGTGCAATTCTATCCTTCTCTAGGGTTTCAAAAGAAACCCCATCTATAAAATAATTTAAACGTCAACTTTCATTCGCTAGTCATACCATACATGATCCTCGACACCCAATGTTCGGCCAAGAACAAGCTCAGTCACGACTAAAATCAAGATAAAGTTTTCTCACTTCAATGCATTCTATGACAGAGACCAAAACTGCAAAAAGACGCTTAATGTGGGATGAGACATTAAAGCAAGAATATAAAGCAATGGGTATCCTTCGTCTACGAAGTTAAGTAGAAAAATATTGAGTAAACATGTTCATTGTGGTCAAGAACAAACCATGGCCCACTCGCTCATGTGCGCGAATTTAGAAGAGGAATGCACGAGAGAAGATCTGGCTAAGGCAACACCAGCTGTTATAAACTGTGCAATTTATTGGATGAATACTCGTACAATCTCCGGAGAAGATGCATCCTCTCCGTCCTAGTTAATGCCGGGCGATGCATCAGGTCTAGTTATATAATTTATAAATTTGACTATTTATATGGTTTTAACAAGAGGATATAAAATTATAGTTACATTTCTGTTACATTATTGCTATATGTATATTTGTACATCACACAAGCCTGTAATATATCAACTAGCACTATGAAACTTAAATAAATTCGCAAAATTACAAATGTAAACAAAATTTATTGCAGGGAAAATATTTAATCGTAAAGTATGTCTAAACATACAAGTAACAAGAAAAATAATTTCTCATAAAATGTAATTCATGTTCCAAATTTCAAAAAAAGTATCCGTGACATAGTTTTCGTTTTAAATTTATAAAGTACTTTGGGTAAACATTAAATATTGGAATATACTATTTTTAAGTATGAATAATACAGGTAAGTATAGTGATAAGTCGAATTAGTAGTGGAACATAGTCAAGATGATAAGAAGGCTGTAAAGTTTTTATATTGTTTAAAATAACGTCTACGTAATTTACTCAGTTTTATTTTAATCACATACCACAAAAATTTGTTGTTGAAAATCATACCCGTATATTAGTTGGAAATCCGTTATTAGTTATGCTACAGATATATCTTTACGCTAAACCTTTTCTATATATGAAATAAAATTTTATTACAATGTTATTACCAATTAACAAAATGATAATAAAACTTTGTTACAGTAACACATATTGGCATAAATACATACTTATATCATTTTTATCATGTTCGATTGAAATGAATAATAAGTTCACAAGTCGTTCTTGGACCATTGATGAGCGAAGATTTGATTTATTACTGGGAAAATACTACCAACATTAAAATCCTGTACAGAATAATAGATACACTATTATAGCTATTAACATACCTATGAATGTTATGCACATCATAGGTGCCGCAGATGTAAGTTTGAAATCCGAACTCGTAGAGCGAGGATTTTAAGACATCTAAGGCTTGTTATGATACATAACATCCGTGGTTTGTTCAATAGTTTATCGGTTTCAGAAAATTAAGACATTATTGATAAATATCATTTTTTGAAATTTTCTCTTTAATGCTACTTTCAGATTGCTATGGTTAACAGAACAATTATTTTGACATATGTCAATATGACAAATATTCAAATTATGTGCTATGTTCCACATGTTTATTACTTTAGAATAAAGTAGACCGTATTTAGAACGATAGGCTAACGTTTTCTGTATGCATTAATGAAGAGCATTATATTTTCATTTTATTTTATTTTCATTTTGTAGATCGTTGTTGACAAGTCAGTATGGTAATAATATTACAATACAGATATAAGCCGTGTTCCTTCGGGTTGTGATAGTGATTTTGTGAATCCTGATTCATATAATCGTGATCCTTTTGAAACAGGATTTAAAAATTATAGCAAGAAAACAACACAATCTAGTGTTAAATGTCAATGTCATATGCAGACTAATGCAAACTATCCTACTTTATTTTATAAATAATCAAATGTCTAGTGTTATAGTTAGAATTAAAAATGGGTTATATTGAAGTAAAAAAAAAAAATGTTCTTGGTAAGGAATATGAAGTATGTTTATTTCAAACAAATCTTTATGTGGTTCATTACACGCTTTTGTAAAAAAATCTTATTTCCCTTGATGCCACAAACCCCACATTCGTAAATTTCTACGCTCGAAATAGTATATTTTCAATTTGTTCTGAACTGAATTCATGTGAATCACTCAAAAAGGTTGATTCTGAAGGGAAGGGGGAAGGTTGTCTAGTGATCACAAAATGAGAAAGTGGGGATAACGAATAGGAAACGTAAAAACATTATTCTTCTTAATCATGATCACTTTTATCATTTAGATTACGATTCATAGCCCGAAGGAACATGGCTATTGTTATTACTTAGTTACCAGCCTACTTTTTTACATGTAAACAATGGAATAATATCCTGAAACCGGTAAACATATTAAAAGTCGATGTTTGGCGGGAACCTATTTTGGTTTTTCGTCATTTTCTCGAAAACAGTAGCTCGTATGGAAATTTTATAAGAGAACGAAATTGAAGGGTGTCATTCTTTGTACAAAATAGTATAATCTAATATTTTGAACATCTACAAATCAGCTCATTTACAACTTTTTATTCAAAATTTCGCCACGATTAAAGGTAAACAATATAATGTATTTAAAACGTGTCGAAGTGCTGGTTGTGACAAACTTATACCATATATTCCGGGGGCCATTACGATCAAAAAATGTTATATGACCTATAGGTGAAATCCTCTTTGTTTCGGAAATATCGAAGGAATTTAAAAAAAAAAAGATAATTAAGTTAGCCTTGACAAATGAACGTATGTTTGACAAATAAATGATTTTTGGGGCCAGCTCAGTCACCTGACTTGTCGCCTTTAGATTTTTTCTGTGGGGTTGCCTCAAATCTCGTGGGTTTAGTAATGGCAAACCAGATACACGCGAAGAATTGACTGACCGTATAGTTGAAGCTACTATAATTCTCTAAAGAATGAATTGGCAGCTATTAACTGGCAACATTCTATGACTCGAAGGATAGCTGTATGATTAGAAAATGGCGGTTCTCATTTTGAACAGTTGCTGCAATTTTGTGTTAATTGATGAATAAATTTTCTTTTATTATTATTTTTAATTCCTCCGATATCTCCGAAACAAAGAGGAATTCACCTATAGGTCATATAACATTTTTTGACCGTAATGACCCCCGGAATATATGGTATAAGTTTGTCGGTCGAGTTGCGGAACATCCTGTATAAATAGTTCGGGCCGGCCCTGAATTTAATTATTAATTAAATTAAGGGCCGGTATTTCCATCTTCGGATAAAGGGCTGCATAACTTAACTGTCGGATAAATGAACAATATCGCATCAAAAAATGGCATTCAATATAATTTACTTCATTTATACTTTAATTTCGATGCGATATTTTATCATTTATCTGACGGATAGTTATCCTGAACTTTATCTGGAGATGGAAATACCGGTCCTCAATGATTTAAATGTTATAAGAATATAGAACCAATTTAAATTTGCTCATTTTACTAAATTCAATGTGGAACTTGATTAAATAAACGTTTATAATACCGACCTTTATTGTGACAGTATTTAAGAAAGTGCTTTTTCATTAAAATCTTGGCATCCGATTTGCTCTACCTCTCTTACCTGTATTGAGAGGTGAAAATGTACAATATACTGCAAGCAGTCAATAAACCAAATCGCCTTATATCAACACCGTGGGCGTCTTAAACAAAGACGCAGTCATGGGAAATGCTGAGCAGGATTTTTCGGGATCTTGCTGGCGGGGACGAGGTGGGTGTTCCAGGATATCAACGGAGATTTGGAACACTCGAACTGGCGACACGGAAGCGAGAACAATCTAAGTTGATTAATAATTAATTGTATTCATTGAACAAATATAATTTTGGAATAAATGAATCTGATACTTGAAATTACTTCCCCTTTATTTTTATTAATAACTAATTCTAACAATTCGAAATTTTATTTCAAGAATTTAAATCCTTTATTAAAGCATGTCAAAAAATGGGCTGACTGTTAAGAGCCATCTACTCCATTTTTTTTAAACGTATAAGTCACACTGAAATCAATCAATACCGGTAATGCCTTTTTGGTACAGGGATTACCGGCAAATAAATCAGAAAACCTATCCGCCACACTTGCGATTCGCTGGAAGTCAACCATTCCGCTTCGCTCCGTGTTGGCTCCCATCGATGCTTAATATAACATCCCTAACTTTTCAGGGACGGCAAGAACTACATTAACCGTGATTTTAACTGTGATGAAGGAGGGGCTGGAATTTATTATTGGACAAAAATTAGTTCTGTTGGACGATTCCATATTTGCCGGCAATCCCTGAACCAACTAGGCAATAGGCATTACCTGGATTGACGGATTTCAGTGTTTGTCGCCGGCATATACCGGGTGGCACTCGAAATCCGATATATAGGCATTTAACATGGGAGCGTAGAAGAAAAACCTTCAAATAAAAGTTGTAGAACATAAAATTTTGCATTTGAATCAATATGCAAAACTAATTTTGCATGGTTTGTAATAGCAGAAATTATGTATGAAAATGTCGAAAATCTACTCAAAAGTAGTGATAGCCATGGAATTAACAAAAAGCTTAACAAACAAACGTGTGTTTATCTGTCATAAAATTTAATTTACTTAGCGAGAGGTATTGAATTCATGCTAAAAATCGCATATCCAGATTTTAGTCAATAAGGGTCCCTAGAATCCGATTATAACATTTTTACGATGATGTCCGTATGTGTGTGTGGATGTTGGATCCACGATTTCTCAAATACTATAAGACGTAAGACATTTTTAACTACGGATTCCTCAATCTAACAATAATAGGAAAAGTTGATTAAGTTTTGGTAACAATTGGACAACCGGAAGTAGTAGTTACAAGAAAAAAATCATCTAAATATTATTTATCGAAAATTTATGTAAATAAATATTAAAGAACGTTAAATTCTTTATTCGATAAATATAAATTCATTATTATATCTTCTATAGATTTAGAGATAAAGAAATGCATATAAAATAAATTGATGTAAAAATTCTCAGATTAAACTATTTCAAGGCAAGAAATTCAAATATTTGTAATTGACATATAAATGTCACTGTTAAAAATATTTGTATGCCACTGTCAAAAATATTTGTACCTCATTATGAAGATTATGAAAATAAATAAAAAGTCAACAACGCAAAAGAATATACGTAAAAAAGAATATAAAAGGTATTTGCGAAAAAATGACGAATATAAAGAAAAAGGAAAGTAGAAAATAAATTCAGGATATTGAATATAGAGAAAATGTATGTATTGTTCATAATTTATATTAAAATATCCCATAGATTTTGCAAATATATGTGAGAATTATTTTGTAGTGAGACAAGAATATATGTATTTGTATTTAAAAATATTTTTCGTTTTACGCGTACAACCAGGTAAAATATCTGGCGAGAGGTTATGTGCTGGCCACATCAGATTTTTATTATTTAATAAAATGATTACAATGTAAAATTCTTAAGCAGACTAATAATTTAATTCTTCTCTACAGTTCAAATACACATTTTTCTTGACAAAAAATAACAATATTTGGCAAAATCATCACATTTGTTTGTATTTTTTGTTTTAATTCCATGGCTAGCACTATTAAACTGAAATTTTCAAAATTTTCATGTTCAATTTCTGGAGGTACTTAATTTACGAAATGAATTTTGTTTGCTGATTTACATGCAGAATTTTATATTCTACATTTGTAATTTTTTTTCTAAAATAATTTGGGGAGCAACGCGCTAGGAAAAACAAGTTTTCCCATGCCTATATGTAACAGATTTCGAGCGCCACCCGGTATATGTTTATGTATTATTGAACATGTGTCTTTTCAATCAGATTATAAAAATTCTTTCATGTTCTACGAGTACAATCTACTTATAATTATTATGCATCTATTGTCACAAAAGACATGCAACTAACATTGTTGTTTTTGTTTACACACTCTTTTTATTGCAGTTGCAAATACCATAAAAATTTAAATTAATCTTCATTTCATACATTTTTATTAAAGACAATGTGTAAATATCATCCTTAATGGAGATTTTTCGGCTTGGGTGCAGATTAAACCAATTGTGTTAACATAAGCTTAATAATCCCTATTAAATTCTGACATCATAGAAAAAAAATCTAGGTCAAATATTTTGCAAAATACAAACAGAAACGCATATAAGACTAGGAAAAGTTACATATAATAAGTGTAACTAACATTTTTAATTATCCTATGTGGTCATTCTAAAGGAGTTAATTAATGACATTTATGTCACTGCGAATGAAAATGAAAATGATATTAACATAATTCAATGTAAATTATTCAAGGTTATAATTAGTAGGTATTAAGATCTTGGATCTTGGCTTTTTAACAACTGTTAATTATTAAGATTGAATACTTCAAAATTGCAATAAAAAACATTCATTTTCATTTCCTTAAAGGAATATGTATATGTATAATAGGAACACCTGAAAATGGGAGAATGATTTATGAATATATTCTAATTAATTGCTGTTCCGATCTGCCATCTCCACTTTATTTTGTACTCGCAAAAACTTTCATATTTCGTTCTGTCAAAATTTTTAAATTTCATATTTAATTACGTATTTTATAATTAACAATTATAAGTTTGCATAGGAAAATTTCTCAAGTGAACAATGACATAATAATAGTAATAAAAAAATGGTGATAAGGAACAATAAATTTTATTTCTTGTTTATATTTACATACTTTATACAACATAAAAAATAATGGATGTTTCAAGAATGAATTTTTAGTTATTTAGTATCAGAGCTGGGCAAAATCACTAATGAAGGAATTAATTCATAAATCAATAAAAAAAATTTTTCGAACAATTCACAATTCCAATGGACGTTTTCAATTTAAAGAGATAGAAGATATGCGCAATGGGGATCTGCGCATAGTAAGAAAAACTGAGATCTATGGCGTTTGTTTCTAAAAAATTTAGACGTAAAATGGGAGAATATCTCATATAACTTTAAAAAATCTTATCGAAATAAGTTACAAAAGCTTTGATTGAAGGTAATAGCTATTAACATATCTAGGAATGTTATGTATATCATAACTGCTGAAGATGTCGGTTTGAAATCCGAGCTCGTAGAGCGAGCATTTTAAGACATCTAAGGCTTGTTATGATTAATAACATCCGTGGTTTGTTCAATAGTTCATCGGTTTCAAAAAATTAAGACATTATTGAAAAATACCATTTTTTGAAATTCTCTCATTAATGCTACTTTTAGATTGCTGTGGTTAACAGAACAATTATGTTGACATATGTCAATATGACAAATATTCAAATTATGTGCTTTGTTCCATATGTTTATTACTTTAGAATAAAGTAGATCGTATTTAGAACGATAGGCTAACGTTATCTGTATGTATTAATGAAGACCATTATATTTTCATTTGATTTTATTTTCATTTTGTAGACCGTTGTTGACAAATCAGTATGGTAATAATATTACCATACAGATACAGTTATTACTTAGTTACCAGCCTACTTTTGTACATGTAAACAATGGAATAATATCCTGAAACCGGTAAACCGGGTTCGATCCCGACCGACGCCAAATATTTCGAATTTTAAATGGCACAAAATTGAAGCCTGTGGTGCACTCTCCACGCCAGCAATGAGTGCCCGTGCGGTGACGTCTGGTAAGCTCCCGCAGGGTTGCAAATATTCCATCATTGCCGATATCGGTGTACAAAGCAGATTGGCACACCCAGCAATGGGTAATAAGCCGTAATGATATATTTATTTAATATTACGAATTGCTTCAAAATTAAAAGAACTTTCATTTAAAATAATTAAAAAAATCAGAGTGCAGGACCCCATACCACCTTTACCTCTGTGACGGAAGATAAAAATTATGAACGACCAATGAATTATCAATTTAAAATGATGATCAAATAATTTTGTGTAATTCTAGATTTCGAGACAGGAAACATAATTTTATTTTTGAATAGAACATAAAATTCGGCAGGAAACAAACATATTTATATGCAGTGCACTGGAACAATTTGTGATACACATATCGCTTTTATTTCATAAACTTTATACATATCTATTTTTACAGTCAATGTCAAATATATAATTAAAATTTTACTTTGATATAACAACACCTACAATATTATGCCCACAATGAACATTGGGGTCGTTTTTTATTTATGTCACTTCATTTTTCACATTCCTGGATTATGCAATATTGCAGGAAATATCAGCAATGTGAGAAATTTCAAACACAATTTCTTTACTTAATTAAATGTTGACATCCGTTTTCAATGAACTAATTAAAAATAAATTTGAATAAGTGCTGAATTTACACAAAATTCAATAAATATCGCAACATTTGCATTTTACTGCTAAAATTAACTATGCAGGTTCAAATATTCAATACAGAATCGTAAAAAAACATATTCATGTCGTCATAAAGTTTTGTAAATTATATGTTTTCTTAAAAATGTTTTGTACATACCGAGTATAATACAAAAACCGGGCCATAGGCGTTTAACATGGGAAAACAGATTTCCTTGCGCAAAAGTAGCCTATTAATTTTAGACATTAATGTTTCCAATAAATGTTGTAGAAAATTAAATTCTGTACCTTACTGTTTTATGTTTCTTATATGAGCAAATTGAATTTAAAATTTTATAGTGTTAACCATTGTATTGAAATAAAATCACAAACAAATATAATGACATGTCACGTCTCATTGTGACATTTTTGCAAAGATCATTATTGAAAATGGAGAATTATTCACACGAAGAAAAGTAACAAATTATTAAGTAGTATTATGCAAATTATATTTTATAATTTCTAAAATATCATTACATTTGTTTGTGATTTTATTTCAATACCATGCGTAATACTGATAGATAGGTATAGTGTCACCCAGTGCCGTAACTAGGGCGTGGCAAAGGTGGCACACGCCTCGGGCGCAAAATTCTTAGGGGTGCAAAATTTTAATCATTTATATGGGTTTAACTCAAATATTTCTAAAATCTATTTTCTAAATTTAACAAATAATTATCTACAGATAGGCCAGTTGGCAAGGTGTTTATTGTGGAAATAATTGGTGACAAGCTGGCGTGAATTTTATTGTTTACTGGGATCTCCAGAAAGACATTAATTTTACACCCTCTCGCGACCCCGGATTTTGCCACCATCTTGAGTCAAAACTGCAAAAAATGAGTTTTTGGCCATTTTTTTGAAAACAGTGGCCCGTATCAAAAATTTTTAAGAATAAAAATTAAAGCTCGTAATTTCTTGTACATAAAAGGGTTCTAACATTTTTTGCCTAGGATGAACTCTCAAAGGGTTATGTTAAAAAATAGTTACCCAGAATAAAAATTTATGATAGAAATTTAAATTTCTCAAAAAATAAACAATATTAGGAATTTAATACTTAGTATATATCTTGTTCCATTTAAGCCATTCAATATTGTAGAGAATTAGGCATAGTTTTGAACTCTCTGATTGGCTGAAATTGGAGACAAGAGACACGTTTACACAATGTAATTTCGACTACTTAAAACTGGGGCTGATACGCGCGCCATCTGCTGAATGGCCTAAATGGAACAGAGTATATAGACAATTTTTGCCGATGAACGGTTCGCGAGTTACTAGCAACTTAAACTTATATGAAACTCCTCTAAAATTTTAAACATCTGCAAATCGGTTTAGATCTCATTTCATCTGAAATTTCAACACGTATTAAATACGTAATATTGTGTCAAAATTTTAGATGAAAATATGAAGCAGATTTGCAGATGTATTAAATTTTAGAAAATGTTCATGTAAGTTTAAGTTGTTAGTAACTCGCGAACCGCTCATCAAAAGTTTATTTTTTTATTGCCTTGATCTGTAGTGGCGCAAATAAATTTTTTGCACAGGCACGCAAAACCCTAGTTACGGCTCTGGTGTCACCTCTTAATACAGAATCAATACACGTAAGAATGAATATAACCTATAAATGTATATGTAAAATGTTCACTAATAATATTATGTCAATTATAAATTTCAAACTATTTGACCTCGTTTGAAAATTTATATTAAACTGAAAATATGCGCACTATTATAGTTACCTTATGCATGTGAACATATACCGGATGGCTGTCGAAATCCGATAGACGTTTAACTTGGGAACAGTTTCTTTAAAATATTATCTGTCCCGTAAAACTTTTTGCGGTGCTTTGTTGATAGAGATTTACCGAATTAAATTCAGAATTATAATTATCAATCAATTTTTTTCTTTTATGATGACTTTGAAAATCTAGTGTCACATATTTTATTATCCCATGGGTCAATGCAATAGGTTAATAGAAGACAAGTAATTACATGTTATTTTTAAATGTACAAGATAACATCCCAATTTATAGCCTAAAGCTTTATCAAAATTTTAATTACGATTTCAATTGAGAGAAATATGATTTATTCTTTTGAAAACGATAACAACTTTGTTTACATTTCAAAGAAAATATTTGAAATTAATCGGAATTCTTTAACTTAGTTTTGAACAATGTTGAATACATTGGTATTTTTCATATAAAATGTGAGAAATGCAGAAATTCAATTGACAATTAATTTTGTAAAATACACCCACACACACACACACACACACACACACACACACACACACACACACACACACACACACACACACACATACATACACACACACACGCACACCCGCACGCCCGCACACACGCACACACACACACACACACACACACACACAACACACACACGCACACACGCACGCACGCACTCACCCACGCACGAACGCACGCACTCTCGCACACACGCACGCACACACACACACACACACACACGCACACACACACACGCACGCACGCACGCACACACACACACACACACACACACACATCATCGTACAAATAATAAAATCGTATTCTAGGGACCCTAAAACGTGCTTATTGATTAAAAACTCATCATCGATTTTTTTGACCTCAGACAATACCTTCCTTACCTAAAGATGACGGAAGGTAAAAAGTAAAATTCAAAAATAAAATTCTTCTCAAAAAGGCCGAAAGAAATCTATCTTCTTAAATACATTATAGATGAGTTGTATAAAAAGGGAATATGATTTACTTAAAACGTAGGTATTATATTTCGGGTATTATTGGAGAAATACAATTGCATTATTAAATAAACATAAAAATTTCCAATGTACATAATATCATGGAAATACGAGGTGATACGAAGTATTACCTAGATAAGCAAGTATTCCATACAGGTATTATTGCAGAAATTCAGGAGAATACGGAGAATACGGGAATTTGGAAAGTATTACTTGATTATATCAGGGATATAGAAAACTTTGGTTTTACGAATAAAGTATTATTTATAAGTACATATCCCTAGAAATTTCAGGTATTACACAAAAAATTCAGGTATTATTAATTAAAAATTTGTCAAGTATTACCAGGTAAATTTGGTATTTCAAAATACCTAACTTATCCCACACAAAAACATTTGATTGTAGTTCAGGTATTATTAAAACAAAAAATTGTAAGATTATCAAGTAATACAAGGGAAGTACGGAAGAAGTTACGAAAAACATATTATTTAAAAAAGTATAATTTCAAATTATTTTATACAAAATGGAGAAAAATATAATTATTATGATGTAAAAATTTGGTAACGCAAAAAATCTTTCGAATTTTAAATATATACAAAACATTAGTCACTAGTCATGAGTCATGAAAGTTACAAATGAAAATTTTGCAAATTTTACGACAATCATAAACATTAAACATAAATTTTTGGCTCAGCCTAAAGCCAACATCAAAATTTTTGAACCAGTATTTATCAAGGTTACCATTTGTTTCAAAACGTGCTCATTTCACCAAAAAAAATTAAACAATTTCAAAATCTGTCCCAGTATAAAAAGCAGGAAAATTGAAAATACTACTCACTCCTGTAATCCAGAAGGGCGACTCCATTATCTGACGTTTTTCCCATTTTCACTTTCCACACTCACACTTTTTTCATCCGCAACCGGCAGCTGTCAAGTTGAACTAAGCGCACACTACGATCAGCACATGTGACCGCCTTTACGTCATCACTCCTAGCTCTCAACACACTAATGTTTACACTGTCCGTTAGCGATTAACACTAACTCAACACCGATAAATAAGAAACGATAGCAATTGTTCTCTTCCTCACTTCATATATGAATTGGACAATTGGAGAAACAATTGGTTGCTACGAACTACGAAAGCTATTGTTTGTGGCTGTTAGGAAAGTGAACGCAACCTGTAACATGGTTGTGACTTGTTTCAGTGTGTAAATATTTACATAAATTTGAATTTCAATGTCTTTGGAAAATGTTGCTGCTCGGCAGATTTATGTTCTAGTTTTGATATTTTTAGAGAATCACTTAAAATCTAATATAAACACAATCTAAACAAAGTTATTTATAGAATTTTCATAGTACGACAATATGCTAAATATTTTTTTATATTTTGCGTTCATAATGAAGTCATTTCGATACGCAATTTTTTGTTTTAGACGGTTGGTACGAGATGACGTTTCTTTAACCCATTTTTACGTAATTTATTTTTAGTTAATTGACAATTCATTTTAATAATATACTGTCGAAATTATTATTATTATTTTTTATTTAGGGACAATTTTAAGGAATGTTTAATAATTAATGTATCCGTTGGAATATTTTGATAAAAATTGGTATACTTATGTTTTCTGGTAGGTTGAAGGAGTACCGCACACCCATTTTTGGGTAAGAGGATGGTGTGGTTTAAAAAAGGGAGGAAACTTTAAAAAAATTAAAAATTCTGAAAATTTCTATTTAAGTAGTTTGAAGAGTGTAGATTTAAGATTTTAAAACCACAGGTCGATATCTCTTTTCGTGTCCGAGATATTCGGCCTCAAAACTTTGCTCAAAATTGCCCATTTTTGGGTCATATCCCAAAAATGGTCAATTATACACCGCTGGCGATATCACCAATAGATTCTACGAGCAAAATTACATAAGCATACCAATTTTCATAATTTTTGAACAACTATTACAATCTCCAGAAGGAAAAGTCTGAAAATGGCCAAAAATCGCAAAAAATCTAAGGTGTACCCCTTGCGATTTTTTCAGTTTTTGCCAATTTTAAGGAATGTTTAAAAATTAATGTATCCGTTGGAATATTTTGATGAAAATTGGTATACTTATGTTATTTGGTACGAGGAATTTACTGGTGAAGTCGTTGAAGGTGAATCGCACACCCATTTTTGGGTATGAGGATGGTGTGGTTTAAAAAAGGGTGGAAATTTTTAAAAAATTAAAAATTCTGAAAATTTGTATTTAAGTAGTTTGAAGAGTGTAGATTTAAGATTTTAAAACCACAGGTCGATATATCTTTTCGTGTCCGAGATATTCGGCCTCAAAACTTTGCTCAAAAATGCCCATTTTTGGGTCATATCCCAAAAATGGTCAATTATACACCACTGGCGATATCACCAATAGATTCTACGAGCAAAATTACATAAGCATACCAATTTTCATAATTTTTGAACAACTATTACAAACTCCAGAAGGAAAAGTCTGAAAATGGCCAAAAATCGCAAAAAATCTAAGGTGTACCCCTTGCGATTTTTTCAGTTTTTGACAATTTTAAGGAATGTTTAATAATTAATGTATCCGTTGGAATATTTTGATGAAAATTGGTATACTTATGTTTTTTCGTACGAGGAATTTACTGGTGAAGTCGTTGATGGTGTATCGCACACCCATTTTTGGGTATGAAGATGGTGTGGTTGAAAAAGGGTGGAAATTTTAAAAAAATTAAAAATTCTGAAAATTTGTATTTAAGTAGTTTGAAGAGTGTAGATTTAAGATTTTAAAACCACAGGTCGATATCTCTTTTTGTGTCCGAGATATTCGGCCTCAAAACTTTGCTCAAAAATGCCCATTTTTGGGTCATATCCCAAAAATGGTCAATTATGCACCACTGGCGATATCACCAATAGATTCTACGAGCAAAATTACATAAGCATACCAATTTTCATAATTTTTGAACAACTATTAGAATCTCCAGAACGAAAAGTCTGAATATGGCCAAAAATCGCAAAAAATCTAAGGTGTACCCCTTGCGATTTTTTCAGTTTTTGACAATTTTAAGGAATGTTTAATAATTAATGTATCCGATGGAATATTTTGATGAAAATTGGTATACTTATGTTTTTTGGTACGAGGAATTTACTGGTGAAGTCGTTGAAGGTGTATCGTACACCCATTTTTGGGTATGAGGATGTGTGGTTTAAAAAAGGGTGGAAATTTTTAAAAAATTAAAAATTCTGAAAATTTGTTTTTAAGTAGTTTGAAGAGTGTAGATTTAAGATTTTAAAACCACAGGTCGATATCTCTTTTTGTGTCCGAGATATTCGGCCTCAAAACTTTACTCAAAAATGCCCATTTTTGGGTCATATCCCAAAAATGGTCAATTATACACCGCTGGCGATATCACCAATAGATTCTACGAGCAAAATTACATAAGCATACCAATTTTCATAATTTTTGAACAACTATTACAATCTCCAGAAGGAAAAGTCTGAAAATGGCCAAAAATCGCAAAAAATCTAAGGTGTACCCCTTGCGATTTTTTCAGTTTTTGACAATTTTAAGGAATGTTTAATAATTAATGTATCCGTTGGAATATTTTGATGAAAATTGGTATACTTATGTTTTTTGGTACGAGGAATTTACTGGTGAAGTTGTTGAAGGTGTATCGCACACCCATTTTTGGGTATGAGGATGGTGTAGTTTAAAAAAGGGTGGAAATTTAAAAAAAAATAAAAATTCTGAAAATTTGTTTTTAAGTAGTTTGAAGAGTGTAGATTTAAGATTTTATAACCACAGGTCGATATCTCTTTTCGTGTCCGAGATATTCGGCCTCAAATCTTTGCTCAAAAATGCCCATTTTTGGGTCATATCCCAAAACTGGTCAATTATACACCGCTGGCGATATCACCAATAGATTCTACGAGCAAAATTTCATAAGCATACCAATTTTCATAATTTTTGAACAACTATTACAATCTCCAGAAGGAAAAGTCTGAAAATGGCCAAAAATCGCAAAAAATCTAAGTTGTGCCCCTTGCGATTTTTTCAGTTTTTGACAATTTTAAGGAATGTTTAATAATTAATGTATCCGTTGGAATATTTTGATGAAAATTGGTATACTTATGTTTTTTGGTACGAGGAATTTACTGGTGAAGTCGTTGAAGGTGTATCGCACACCCATTTTTGGGTATGAGGATGGTGTGGTTTAAAAAAAGGGTGGAAATTTAAAAAAAAATAAAAATTCTGAAAATTTGTATATAAGTAGTTTGAAGAGTGTAGATTTAAGATTTTAAAACAACAGGTCGATGTCTCTTTCCATGTCCGAGACAAATTTATATAAAACAAAACTAATATTTTTATTCCCTTACATAACGATTTTTTTGAAAAAAAATGCATATAAAATTTTGTATTAATTTGATTAAAATATGGTTATATTAAGAGTGTCATGAATGGAAAAAACGAATACGTGTTAATTTTTTTACATAAAATTAGAGTGCCCTGACCGAAAGAAGTGAATGTTTTGTTCTTGTAATTGATCGTAAATGTCAACGCAAACAAAATATTCACGTATTTCTTTCATGGAATTCTAATTCTATGTAAAAAAATAACACGTATTCGTTTTTTCCATTCAAGACACTCTTATTATAGTCATATTTTAGTCAAATTAATATATTTTATGCATTTTTCTCAAAAAAAAATTTATGTAAGGGAATAAAAATATTATATCACTGAATTCGGAATCAAATTCTCTAAGGAATGAGCAAATAAAGTATATATGTTCTCATTTAAAATTAAAAAGTTAGGTCCCGTATTTTTAGAACCACTGGTCCACAAAAATAAGTCTTGTTTTTATATAAGTTTGTCTTGTGAAATAAAAATTGTTTGCCCATTTAACCGTCTTTGTAGCTCTTATAATTCTCGAGATAGCAATGGTGGCCCATTTAAAATGAACACCCTGTATAGTTTTTATTTTCAGTAAATTTGATGGTTAGAGACATTTTTTAGTTATATTATCATACGTAATATAGCAAGTGATATGATTATCATCGATGATATTCTCGAGTGAAACCCAGTTGATTATTGTACTGCTACGGTTTCACGAGCAATATCTTCGATTATTAACCATATCACGAGCTTATATTTAATGAGAGAATATAATAATTTTTGTGACACATTATGTGTGCTCCTAACCTATCTTTTAATATATTGTATTACAACATGGTTAATTTGACAATTGCCTTATTATTTTCATCGTTGTTGATATCAACCCAACGATTATCGCACATTTTATAGTCAAATTAACTGTCAATGTCAAATAAAGAAAACAAATCCCTTAGTAACGAATATAAATAAGGTGATAATTTCTTTGTTTTTTATCATCGCTGTGATAGACATGTAACTAAGGAGATTCTGAATGTTGATTGGCGGAAAACATGTCACGTAACTCATGAATTATATTCTCAATTCTATAATGACGTTGACGTTGTCTACTAAGCGTCATCTTACGGGCTCTCAAAGCTTTCATGGAGAGAGCACCACAGAAGTACTTTTTTGCTTTTTAAAATAAATAAATATATCATCACCGCATATTACCCATTGCTGGGTGTGCCAATCTACATTGTACGCAGATATATCGGTAATGATGCTGACATATTGAAAAATGGAAATACTTTTCTTGTTTGATTTCGCTCGAAATCGAACCCGAGTCATCTGAATTATAACTAGCTCGGTCACTTAATGCTAATGCACATAGCTACACAACTAAAATTTTGTACTCGAAAGTGTCATCAACTGTCAAAATAAAACGTAACCTCAATTCAATTTAGCCCAGACGACCGAGACTACACGAATTTATAAGTAGGTACTAAATTTTTACTGTCATAATAAATTTGTTCGTTACAAAAATATTGTATAAACCCCTTCCGAGAAGATATCAGGGTCGGATTGGCCAGTCGGGATAATCGGGAATTTCCCGAGAGGCCGCGGCTTTTTGAGGCCGCCGCTAGGTGATTAGAAACTAAAATTTGAGTATGTAGCAACCGTTTTTATTTAGATCGTTTTAAATATTTTCTAATTCTTAGCAAAATTTCTTTCGGTGTTGCAGATATAGTCCGAGCTCGAATATATGAGGTTTTGATAATTTCCTACTTTGTAGATTTTGAATGATTGGAATTATAGTTAAGGAAGGTCCCATACCAAATTCAAAACTTTTCCATTTATTACAAAGTTAAATTTTATTGGACGATTTAAAATTTAATGACTAATTATGATTGGACGAAATTTATCTTAGTTTATAGGTAATCATTCACCTGTGACTCCCGTCCCTATATAATCCCAGTTCTCTCCCTTGTTTTTCAGAGTTGTTAGGACCTCTGGCATGGTTGACATGTTGAGTAATCTTGACTACTCTGTTTAACTTTCCCTTGTTGTACTACTGATGATGAGAACTTTGTTCTCGAAATACGTATTTAGGTTTTATTAAAATTAATTTTAAGGTTAAGGGGTAATTATAATAGTTTTAGTTATATTTAACCTTAGACTCCATCTATTATTAATTATCAATTTGAAGACAATCTATATTAATTGCTGTTAAAAATTCGCAAACATCTCTAAACTACTCGTATAAGATTAAGCTTTCAAAGTAATAAACACGAAATACTTTTAACTAATTCCAACCTTAAAAAAAGAACAATTTAACTGTCAAACAAAACACAAACAATAGATACACAATACAAACGACAGACAATCTTGAGTTTCAAAAAACAACTGTGTTTCTGTCTTCCACAGCCTACTCTCTCAATGAAGTCCATGGAGGCGTTCGAATCGTTTATGGTATCTAGCATACCCAGGTTGCCCACACTAACGCTAACACTCCGTAAGTGATACTTATTTTATTTTTGTCGTGTATAATGACGTAATGTTACTTAACAAAAGACAAAAAAAGTATCAAACTACTTCCTTCAGGAAGTCCAAATGGCAAACGCTATTCGTAAACGAAATAAAGATGCGCTAAGCGTGAATGACATATGATATTCGATTGTTCAAAGGAGACTCTGTCTCTATGCCTTCTTTGATCGCCTGGGCGCGTAGAAATATTTAAAGTGCGTATGATTGAATCACTGCCCTACATAGAATGTTTGGTTAAATTAGTTTAATTGGTTAATTGTTGTGCGTTATATGTTGTGAAGTATTTCATTACATGCCACAAATGTTATAATATATCTCATTTGATTTGTAGAGTTCATTAGTTATATGCTGAATTTTAATATAATATAAATAACTAGCTGTACCCGTTGCAACAAACAATATTATGGGACAATGTTATTAAATTATAAATTGACTGTATATTCAATGTTCGGTAATGTTCTTCACTGTTTTTTAACCACCGTTGATTGTTAATTCGTTGTCACCAACAAATATATTATTGTTGTAATCAATACGTTCAATTTGTGTTTTCAAGTTCAATCATACCAAGTAATAATGAGAGTTTTTTGTACACGACAATTTTATTCATTATTGTAATATATGAGGGAACAAAGTGTTTTAAATTTTAAATTTAACATCTTTATTCGTTTTACGAATATGTTTCATCCAACAAATCGTTACATACTTTATCTAGTGTCTAAAAGCGGGAAAACAGCAAACATCCAACTGGTTGATTATTAGTTTTAAATCTGTAATAATACTGAAGGGATATAAAAAAAACCTTTAGGTTAAAAAATTAATATACTCGTATTATAATGTAAATAATTAATACAAAATATCTCTAATTCATTTTGCTCAATATTATTAAATTACTTACCATTACCTTAAAGGTGCATTCACAAATGAAAATTAGGTTTAGATTTATGGTTTATAATTTAGATTTAAAGACTTTGGCCGCATATTATGTAATGACTCCATTCCACACTTCAGAATTCAGAGTCTCTAAATCCAAATCATAAAACTAAACATTGCAAGGTCCCATGCAAGGTCCAAACTTTAGGTTTATGATTTAGTTTGATGTCACAAACTTCACCAATGAGAACGAGTCTGAAATGATATAGATATATACACCCATCTTTATTTAGTATCCACTTGGTGGATTCGGCTTTTCAACAAATGCGAGAAGAACATGGATACTGTCATAACTTATAACTTAATTGCTGAAATATAACCAATAATGCCAAACGAATGACAAGTTCACGGCGCACAGGTGTCTTATTGACTGCTGCTCTACCGATATTTTAATCTTGATTTTGAAGCAAAACTAATTTTCAGGTAATTTAAACTTTCATTTATGAATGACTTACTTAAACCTAAACAAAAACCATAAACATAATTTTCATTTGTGAATGCACCTTAAGTGTCTATTGATGTAAATAACAAAGATTTTCTTTTTAAAAGTTACTTAATATAGAAATTTAACGACGATTGAAGCTTTATCACAGCTTCAGAAAATTACAATCATAAAAGAGATATTGACCTACGGTTTGAAAATTAAGATTCAGTACATTACATTATGGTATCTAAATAAATTTAAAATTGGAATTTTGATCATTTTTAGTATTTTGGGGGAACAAAGTCATATAACCCAATTTTTGACGGTTCAAAATTTTTAAACCCTAAATTTTAATTTTATATAATATATTCCCATGCATTATTTTTAATACAGTTATTTGTTACTCTAATTTTATGCCGGTGTAAGGACAACATTAATTATATTTTTATGATCGTTTGTTAAGTACTCATTTATTTACTTTGATATACGACTTTCGCAAATAAAAAATTAACTAGGTAAGCCTTGTATTTTATGTCCCTGTTTACGTACTACATAATCCATTTGCATACATGGATTGTCTGTGTACATAGAAATATGATTCATTTTAAAATATATTTACTTAACTCGACCGCAGGGTTTACGTAACAAAAATAACGAAAGTTTATTTTAGAAGTGAGAGATGAGAAAATAAATTTAACCACAAGTTTTGTCACCCTTTGTTTGTGGTAGACACACCTTTTTTAACACAAACTAAAGGTTAATAATTTTTCTTGGAATTTTATTAATACATGAATAATTCTTAAATTTAAGAATATAAATATTAGTTGATGCTTAAATCAGTGTTATTTATAAAATTTCTCCACGACAGCTTTAAAAGCTAACGCGCTGTACAAGAAATAGAAAATCAATTGAACGATTAATAGATTAAACCAGTTTGGTATAACCAGTTATTTTTTTAATTGATTACCCGATTTGTGGCATTAAAAAAATGTTTTTGCTTTGATAATTTACTATTAGCCAGTTAACCGGTTACTTGTAGTTTAATAGTCGTTTTCGCCAGACTGTTAAACTACTAAATTATCAAATTGGGGTTATCCGTTTAACAACAGTTGGGACCGACAATTAACCGGCTACTATCTACTATACACATTTTGGGGCCTATTCAATATCTCAGTGGTTAATTTTTAACCAATTAAGTATGTTGACATATAACAAAAAAATCTGATGTGGACACCACACGACTTCCTTGTATGCAAGACTAATATGAAGTATAGACTCAATTATAAAATTGCACGTATTTGACGTAATTTGACATTAACATCTATTTTTACCTTCCGTCACCTTTAGGTAAGGAAGGTATTGTCTTTGGTCAAAAAATTCGATGATGAGTTTTTAATCAATAAGCACGTTTTAGGGTCCCTAGAATACGAATTTACTATTTTTACGATGATGTCTGTATGTGTGTGTGTGCGTGTGTGTGTGTGGATGTGTGTGTGTGTGTGGATGTGTGTGTGTGTGTGTAACAAAATTTTCGTCTGCGATAACTTTAATACTACAGTTACAAAAATTATAATTTTTTCGTATACTTCTTCGTTATATCCATATAAAGAGCTGATTAGATTTTGGTTACAATTGGTCAACCGGAAGTACCATCATTTGAAGATTTTAACAGTTTTTCTTGAAAAAACTATGTTAAATATAATTTTTTCACATTTGATGTTATTATAAATATTAAAGAATATTTTATTCTCTATACGATTTGATTGCATTTTATACTTAATATTAAATGGATATAGAGTTAAAAAATTATAAAGAAATTAAATTTCGTAAAGTAGCTATAGCTATGGAAACAGTTACTATATTAAGAAAATTCTGATTGAAAGATGTCAGTGTCAAGTGAAATTGACATAGTGTCTTATAATTTTACTGGAAATATAGGATCTTTTGCTTTCTGTATGGAATTTGTATAAAATACATACAACTGCTTTAAGGTAATGTACAAGAAATAATAATAATAATAAATGTTTTATTTCTGCAGATACATTACACTGTATATAGAAAACGTCATAAAATAATAATTTTCTGTATGAAATTTGCATAAAATACATGCAACTGCCGGAAGGTAATGTACAAGAAATAGAATATTTAATTTAGTAAGGAACTTTCCGTATGAAATTTGTACAAAATACATAGAACTGACGGAAGGTAATGTGCTGGCCACATCAGATTTTTTTATTATTTTTTTTGTTATTTTTTGTCCTAATCCATAGCAACCTTCATTCCAAAAACCAAAAAGTATAAAAGTTTTAAATTTACATATCTGGCTTATATAAAGGGCTGATTTAATAATACTTGATGTGCTACACAGAATTTAATTCTCTAAAACTCTTTATTTGAAGCATTTATTTCAAAAATGAAAATGAAACCATTTTATTCAAGAAAAACTGTTAACAACTTCAGGTAATATATCACTTCCGGTTAGCCTGTTTTAACCAAAATCTACTATGTTATTCCAATTGACATAAAAGTCTTATATACCAAATTGGAAAAGTTTTGGATTATATTTTAAAATAGTTTTTCATTTAAATCTATTATAGGCTTCAAATAAAGTACCATTTCTGGAAATTATGTAATGACCAAAAAGGGAGGTGCACAACTAGATGTTTTAGCAGTCCTAAATACAAAATTTCAACTTTTTACGGTTTACCGTTTTTGAGTTATGTGAGATACGTACGTACAGACGTCACGACGAAATTAGTGAAAATAGATTCAGGGATGGTCAAAAGTTCCGTTGAAATCTGAAAACCGAAATTTTTCGCGATTACAATACTTCTTTTACTTCGTACAAGGAAGTAAAAAGAGATTTTTAGTTGTTAAATCAATAACTATAGGATAAAAAATTTAACCAGTGGTTAAAAATTAACCACCGAATTACAAAATAGGGTCCTTTGACAACTTTATTAAGAGTTTGTGAGGTAACCACTGGTAAAAATCCTCTAAGCCTCTACGGTTCAATTATTCGTCCTTACCGAAATCTGCGAATAGGAGCATATTGGCACACCCAAAGACATTAATTATGTCTAAATGCATTACATACTTATACAGGGAACTTTTTCTTAGTTCTAAATACTAATTCATATTGTTACCTGAATTTATTACTATCATTCTAAGCACGGTTGCGTTTTCGGTGCCTTAATAGTTTATAATGTTTATATTTGCATTCTACGACGTAATGGTAATGGTATTAGAAAAATCACACAAGTAGAATGCAAATTAACATTCTAACAACGTTTTGAACTAATAAAGATTTAAATGGAAAGGTGACGGAGTCAAGCGGTCTACAAACATAAATTCGCAATCAGGTTCGAAAAGCCAAAAGAACAGCATTTACTCACATAAAATATTATTTAATTCAATAACGACGCAGCACGCATCCAAATATTTCTTTTTCTAATATTTTAAGTTGTGGTGTTCTAGTACCTCGTGATTTATACGTATATATATATGCTCCAGAAGGCGGAAATATGCTTGTATTACATATATATTTCCGCTTTCTGGAGGTAAATGAAAAAAATAAATCCTTGTTTAAACAAACATTTTTAATAATTTTGGACGTTTCGGGAACTGGCCAGTTCCCATCTTCAGCTTACAATTTATAATACATCAAATAACTTCTACAATAAAAAATGTAACAGTTTTAGAATCAAAACCATGTGAGGAAACAAACAACTTACCAAAAATTAGTAGTGTTTTTTGGTAAGTTGTTTATTTCCTCACATGGTTTTGATTCTTTTTTTAACATTTATTTTACCTGATACATGGTTCTCAAGGTATTATTTAACATTTACATTACTTTATATTTTATGTGTATAAAATTTTATTTATATGTTTGAGTTTATTAGTATTTTCTTCGTTTTGTGTTCACTCATCTTTCTACTTCGCTAGTTAGGAGATCTTGATGTAGTCGTTTTTTTAATCTTGTAGATAGATTTTTGGCCTAGTTTATAGTATTTCCGAAATGTCCAAAATTATTAAAAATGTGTGTTTAAACAAGGACTTATTTTTTTAACCTACCTCCAGAAGGCGGAAATAAGCTTGTATTATATTTTCCTAATATCGACTCTAAGTGATATTTGCTTTCCTATATAGTGTCTCATACCCTATATGGCGGAGACAGCCAATGTTATTCTTATGGGCGTTTTCTGTACCATGTTGCCAATTTTGCAATGTAGTGTAATATTGAAACATTCATAAATTTTCATTCACCCGAAATTTATCACAATTTATGACAAAAAGGATTCAAATATCAATTTACCGTTCTACTTAGAATGTAAATAGCAAAGATAAATACTATCAGCCGTATGCATAAATTTGTTAGTGGTCACTAAGATCATTTTAAAAACATTTTAAAATGTCACTAAGCAAAACCTTATGTATAGTGACATTTAATAGGATTTAAATTGTTAGTTGGCAACTAAGTGTTAATAACCAACTGACGCATGTTTAAGACACTTTTAAGGTAAACCTCTAAACAACGGTTTTAGTAGAGTTATAAAAAAGTAGTTGTAGTGGTGTTCATGTATGCCGAAGAGATGCATCAATTAAAAATAAATACCAAGAAGCAAGAATTGCAGCTTTAAGGGAAAAACGGGAGAATATTTAAATTTATTTAGTATTTATCAATAAATTTGTACATGTAAAGGAATAATTTATTCACATTTTAGTTCATATTGTGTTTGTCTTTAGCTTTGTTCTACATGTAACTATAAGTAATATGTTAACACTTTAGTTTTTTGCATTATATTTGTTATTCAATTCGAAGGATGCCTCTCAGGAATGTTGCCGTCGCCTTCTTTATCTTCATCATCTGCGAATTCTTGATCAGGCTCTTCGATTTTTTCAATAACACAAATGTTATGCAAAACAGCAACTACAATTATTACCGTTTCTATATGAAGTTGTAGTCCATTAAAAAAGCATCAAAATTTATTTTTCATTATTCCAAACAGTCTTCCCACAACATTCCTCGTTCGGATGTGCGCTCGATTGTAACGCCGATCTGCATGTGACCCGATTCAATAAGGGTGTTAATAGGTATCTTGAATATGGGATTGGTAACTATTATCTGCCACTTATTTCACCGTTATTAAATTTTAGTAAACCTTACGACAAGGGTACAATTTGTCATTGATTCCAATAAATTCTTGTATTGCTTCTATTTCTTCCACCTCCTCGTGTATATTCAACAAGCCCTCTTCCATTTTACTTTGTTTAGTTCTATATATAAAATGCCTGACGATTCAAATTAAAATGTAACAATCCGTTTATAAACATACTCCCTGATGTATGTAATGATAGCACTTGATAACTGTATATCCACTTGTAACCACTATTTTTTAATTTATATAACCTAATATAACTGGTCTAATCAACCAAAAACTAAAATGTAATAACCAGAACGCTATAATAATATACGAAGTGATATTCTACCTCAAAACATATAGAACTGACAGCTGTCAGCTTAATAAACAACCAAATTTTACAATGCTGCCAGGTTAAATATAATGCAAGTTGGCTATTTAGTAGTGACCAGTAAAAGTACAACTATGCATACCATCCCGCTAATAGCATTTTATATGATGTTACTGGCCACTACGTAAAATGCTGCTAAAACCATTTTAAGCTTGCACTTATGCATACGGCTGTATTTCTTTATTATATCATGCAATTAGGGAATGTGATTCTGTAATCCATAGGTATTTTGGGTATGAAGAGACCGCTGCACCTGCATAGCCCTCTGCAGTGATAATTTTGCCGGTAAGAAAATTTTCTGATAAATAGGATTAAATTTTAAATTTACCATAGGAAGCAATATAAATAGGAAAATTGAATGCTGTGCAATCAGTTTTTGTTTGCTTTACAAGGGTGATTTTGTTCTGCCGTGACAAACATTATTAAATGTAATTTTCACTTAACAGTACTAATAAAAATAATTGTTATAAATGCGTTAAATTATAACTTAAATCAGAACATGTCAGTAACTTGTGCTGGTAAAAAATTTCAGAAATGGTTGGAATCAGTGAAAGGACAATTTTCAACATCAAAAATGAAAATGCGAAATCTCGTAAGAAAATTTGTCGGATGAGCAAAAAAGTTTATTGCAGCGTAAAGTTCATGAATTTTATTTTCAAAATTTATCTCCAACATTAAATCGCGTTTTAAGTCATATTAAAAATTGTGCAGAATTTATTTTTTTATTTTTATCTACCTGTTTAGATACACTGAAAATACACCAGTCATAAATACATTCAATAAAGTACCCAGAATATTTCATCTCTTTTCGGGCATCTATTTTGCTCTTTCTATCTTGTAGACTTACAGCAGGTAAATATGGCAACCTGATACTCCATAAGACTCCACACTGAACATAGAGTGTGATACACTGTGTATCAATATTTTACACACTCGAGGAAATTGTCACATGCGTCTAGGTCTAATCCCATATTTAATTGTGTGACAGCAAAATTTTCTCCCGCATTGCACCATTATTTTCCTCCCAGCTGTTTCTGTCGTTGTAATTAAGAGTTTCGCATAATTTATATCTTGATTTCGTGATTACGGCATGACTTTGGCCTATATAAAGAAAAATACACCAGAATCACGTTGTTATGCAAGGTTAATCCAATAACTAGAGGCAACAAAGTAGATTATCGTCTTGCGGAGGACTAAATTAGTGCATTCTTTATGTAAATGATGCACTTTATGCATCTGTTATTTTCCGGTTACTTATTAAGTTATTAAATTTAATACGGAACAGGGGATATAAATTGAAAAATTTAGAGCTGCACTTTTTGTTAAATGGATAACCGGAGGGGTGGAGGTATTTTTTTTTTAGTTCAAGATCGAATACTTTACATTAAAACTTGCATTTTTTTCATATAATAAGTAGTTGCAGGTTTAACGCCTTTTTATGTAAAGATATAAATGAAAATTTATTTTATTAATATTATCTGTCCACATTATTTAAATATGAAAGAATAGGTACATTTAAGCCGCGACAAAGGCAGAAAATTTAAAACTATGACCTACAAGACAATTATAATAGGTCTTTATCTTGTGTTGAGCATTCTAATAATTAATAGTATGTTCCGTAAGTCCTGAAATTATTTACTGGTTCATTTGTACTGTTCCGTAAGTCAACCAAAAAACCAGTATCTTGATTCCGGGTACACCATGGTTCCTGAATATTTTTATCTATTTCGGGACAGATTGATATTGAATTATATGACATTTGAAATTGGTACAACCTAACAAAAATAAAAATTAACCAAATGAATGATAACGTTGAATAACGTCAATAAAAATAACACAATCAACAATATATCAAATATAAATAATATTTTCATACTTACACTGGCTTGCAAAAAAAAGCATACACCTATTTGATCTATTATGGAGCTAGTTCTTAATTGTGTTTAATTTACCAACTGTTAAATTACAAATATATTCCAGAAAAATGAAAGAACAACCAAGTACGTATTTGAATTTATGTTAATTAATTGACCCTAGTGACTGACAAGTTCAAAATCAAGATCGACTCAATACAGCAAAAAATAGGTGTACGTGATTTTTTTGCAAGCCAGTATATATCTATAATAATTATTAGTAATTCCACTAAAAATGCGGTTTAGAAATTTAACATTAATGGATATCGTTTGAGTTTGTTATAATGATGTTTGAAAGTAGCGGTAGTGGGGACTACCAGAGAAACCACAACTTTTTACAAACTTTTATCAGGAACCGCGTTCCAAATAGGTACCGGTAAATTATTTCAGGACTTACGGAACACAAAACCGTAAATGTGGTCGAACCGGTTGCGTTACGGAACATACTATTGGAACGCGGTTCCTGAAAAACTTGGTAAAAAGTCGGACCACGGTAACCACGAAATAATCCTGGTTTCTCTGGTATTTTTACCGCCACTTCAGCTACTTTCAAACATCATTTATTACAAAATCAAACGATATACGTCAATATCAAATTTGTAAACAGCATTAGTGGTATTACTAATAATTATTATAGATGTAATTATGAAAACATTTATGTGTGATTTGTTGGTTGTGTTATTTTTATTGGCGTTAAATGTAATAGAATGTTCAATTTCGTTGTCATATTCAAAGTCATCATTCATTTGGTTAATTTTTATTTTTGTTATATATTCAGGAACCATGGTGTACCCGAAATCAAGATATTTGTTTTTTTTTTTGGTTCACTTAAGGAACATAGCATAAAAATATATTTTGTAATTCTTGTTTCATATTCACATTTGAATAATAAATAATATAAAGAGAAGTGAAAGCAACTGCACAAATTTAATTTTGAGCTGCATTTTTCAAATTTAGAACTGTAGAAATAAGCCAGAGCTGCACGAAATTATATCTCCTGATTAAGAACTATTTAAAATGGATAAATTGATCTTTGACAGACATATTTTCATTCTAATTGAATTGTTGAAATTATCGAATGAGTCTGACTCATTGAGTCACGAAGAATGAATGATTTATATGATCTATGCACAAAGTATTAATGCTAAGTAATAAAATAGATATATGACGTTAAGACATTGACGTGTATAGATGAATGTGATTCATGTGTGATCATTAAGTCATGTAGAACGTTTACACGACGTTATTTTTAGCATCATAATTAGCATGTTCTAAAATTTTTTGCTCTCTTTTCGTTAGAATATACAGGGTGTTATGTAAGTAATGTGCCTTAGTTCATGATAAAGAGAACTGGAAGAAGTTATAATTTGAAATATATTCTGCATAATCTGTCAAGTTGTAAAAATTGTGGGACTCTGTGGACTAATTACGAATCGGCTTCATAATAAATTAAAGTTTAAAAATCAAGTAGTTGTAAGATTTGTTATTTCCTAATACCGAAATTTGCAAATTTGAAAACAAGTAGAAATAATACTAAAACTATTATAATTACCCCTTAACCTTAAAATTAATTTTAATAAAAAACTAAATACGTATTTCGAGAAATAAGTTCTCATCATCAGTAGTAAAACAAGGGAAAGTTAAACAAAGTAGTCAAGATTACTCAACATGTCAACCATGCCAGAACTCCTAACAACTCTGAAAAAACAAGGGACAGAACTGGGATTATATAGGGACGGGAGTCACAGGTGAATGATTACCTATAAACTAAGATAAATTTTGTCCAAAGATAATGAGTCATTAAATTTTAAATTGTCCAATAAAATTTAACTGTAATAAATCGAAAAGTTTTGAGTTTGGTATGGGACCGAGATCTGCGTTCATGAAATTATTTTTATATTTATTTATTATTAAACTCTCGTATGCATCTAAATACCTATAATTATTAATTTGTTTTAAAAGTTTAATATTAGAATTGTTAATTTTGTGGTTATTAATAAACATATGTTGAGCTACGCTAGATTTTTCTGGATCACCGCTTTTTAGATGATAAAAATGTTCTTTAAACCGAGTGTCAATTTGTCTTTTAGTTTGACCGATGTAAACTTTATTACAATCATTACAACTAATTTTATAAATACCGGATTTTTTGTTAGTATCTATTTTACCTTTAGGGTTACATAAAAACGATTTAATGGTATTATTTGATTTATAAGTTACGGTTAAATTTTGATTTTTCAAAATTTTGTTTAAACTTTTGGAAGCTTTATCGACCGTTTGTGTTATGTATTTATTATAATTTTTATTATTAGATGGTGTTAACGTTGTAAGATTAGAAATGGATTGGCGATTTTTAAATTAATGAACTAATTTAACGATAGTTTTAACCGGGAAGCCATTATACGCTATTTCTTTAATATAGTTTAGCTCAGTTTTGAATTGTTTTTTATTTAAAGAGAATTTAGTTAATCTGTTTAAAATTTAATTAAAATTTAATGACTTATTATCATTGGACAAAATTTATCTTAGTTTATAGGTAATCATTCACCTGTGACTTCCGTCCCTAGTAATCTTGACTACTCTGTTTAAGAGGCTGCTGTTACTTTCACGGCGAGGTAAGCTTGCCCGCGACGTGGGAGACGAAGAAGGATATGGGTTGGGCCGGCAAGTACCCCCACTTCTACAGAGTATACACCCCTCTTTACGAAATATTGAAGGGCGAGACAGGCTACAGGCTAGCACTTTCACTGTCCAAGCCTTATGACTCCTCAACAACGGTTTAAAAATCAGAATTATATCATTCCGGCTATACATTTCAGAGGCTAAAAGAAAGAAATCATATACGTTTTTCTCTAAAACAGAATAACCATAATGTTTTTTATTAAAATTTAAATAAAAAGCTGCCTGTAGCTTATAGCAGGAAATGTTTTTTGATCATTATACCATGCAGTATACCACAACAAGACTGAATCTGATTTTTTTTACTACAATTACCATTTTCTAATAAAGATTAAATGCGTCAAGTATATTATTCTCAGAATTTATAGTACCTATGTGTACATATTGATAGAAGGTGACATATATCATTGTAACTCTGCCACTAACACAATGAAAATTCTTTCGAGGAATCAAGTCCCTTCGTTCTCTTTCTCATAGTAGCTAAAAATACCGATATGCCGATAATATTCTCGGTGACGTGGAAGTTTTCCAGTGCATTGATTACTTCTTAGTTTCCGGATGGTACTGGAAAATCTATGTTTTATCTAATTATCTTTTTCGGCAAGTCAGGTTCTGTAGAGGCAACCTCACTGCAAATCTGTTTCCGGATATATTTCTGTCCCTGGCTGAGGTTTTCTGGTACCATTTTGGCACAAACTTCGTCCATGCCTTTTCATCGTTCACTTGTCCGTACACATCCGTCAACAGTTTCAAACACTTACTCGGAGATTTTTTCAATTTTATAAAGAATTTCAGATTAATGCACTGTTCATTTTTAAAATTAGACATGATTCCGGCAAAACGATCAAATACTTGTACTTGTATCTTTAATTATTACTGATAACTGACTGACTACTACAAGGGAAATAGGCTTATTCTCATCTGGCTCATGTCGATAAATTGACATATTTTAATAACATATTACTAATTTATTTTACACTTTTTCACAAAAAATTAGTCTGAAAAAATTTAATTTCGAGCAGCAGCCTCTTTACAGTTCAAATAAAATCAAGTTACCTTATAGCCTCAGAAAATAGAACATAAAGAAATAGGAACAAAATCTGTTTATAAGTACTGTTTTTATCTTATTGATGAATTTCTCTATTGATTAACAAAAAAATGAAAAAGTTTCGTGCTGGTGAAAATGCAGATTTGGTGTTTCGTTATGAATATTTGCAACGGTAATGGAATAGTTGTGCGTCCAAGAATGAATTTATATGAATTTAATCAGTAACTAGTTTTACCTATTTTTTATTTTATTAGACACTGATTTTTTAAAAATTTAAATAACTAAAAAACTACTGCTTTTATCAAGTTGTAGCAAGAGTAACTTTTTTGTGTATTTTTGCAATGTTTGTAATATTTTATTAGTAAAAATCTGGCCAACACATAACCTCTCGCCAAATATTTTACCTGGTTGTACGCATAAAATACAAATACATATATTCTCACTACAAAATAATTCTCACATATATTTGCAAAATCCATGGGATATTTTAATATAAATTATCTACAATACATACATTTTTTTATATTCAATATCCTGTAATTTTCTTTTTTTACTTTCTTTTTTTTATATTCGTCATTTTTTCGCAAATTCCTTTTGTATTCTTTTTTACGTATATTCTTTTGCGTTGTTGCCTTTTTTTATTTTCATAATCTTCATAATGATGTACAAATTTTTTTGATAGTGGCATACAATTATTTTTGACAGTGATGTGTCAATTACAAACATTTGAATTTCTTGCCTTGAAGTAGTTCGATCTGAGAATTTTTACATCAAATTATTTTATATGCATTTCTTTATCTCTAAATCTATAGAACATATAATAATAAATTTATATTTACCGAATAAAGAATTTAACGTTCTTTAATATAAGTATTTACATAAATTTTCGATAAATAATATTTAGATGATTTTTTTGTTGCAACTACTACTTCCGGTTGTCCAATTGTTACCAAAACTTAATTAACTCTTCCCATTATTGTTAGATTGGGGAATCCGTAGTTAAAAATGTCTTAAGTCTTATAGTATTTGAGAAATCGTGGATCCAACATCCACACACGTCCACACACACATACGGACATCATCGAAAAAATGTTATAATCGGATTCTAGGGACCTTAAAACGTGCTTATTCACTAAAATCTGGATATGCGATTTTTAGCATGAATCCAATACCTCTCTTAGCGCGAGGTAAAAATGAAAAATAACAATGTAAAACTTGATATACAGAAACAGAAGAATGTATAAACATGTACCTAAATAAGTAGTATCCTCATACCAAGTTTCAAAATTTTAGTGCGACTAGTACCAAAATTATTTAAAAAAGTGTCTATTAAGGTACACCTTCAAAGGGCTGTAACTCGATAACGCAACGTTTCCGTGCATGTGTTTTAACGTTTTTCGCTTTCTTTTGATCTGTAGTATCATCCATTAAAAAATAAAAAAACCGTAAACACTTGTATATTTTGGAAAATATTTCAAATTGAAATAAATGCAGGATCTAAAACGTTTGCTACTTTCTGTGATGGAAGCATGGGAAGAAGTAAGAGGGGTTGAAAGCATGGGAAGAAGTAAGAGGGGATGCTAAACCAATCACAAAATAGACGTTAAAACTGGGACGTACCCGTCCGTGAATTGTCTGCGAGAGACATCTAGTAAGGAAACTACACACTAAAATTTAATTAATTTTAAATTGTAATAACATTATATCACATTAATAAATTATCATTTTCTAAATTGAAATCTTTTTTAAACAGCATATATTAATAACTTATGAAGTCACATTTCAAAATTTCGTAATCCAAACCATAAAAAATATACTTTAAAATTAAGAATTTGAAACTTAATTCATTTTGTTATAATTAACAATAATACAAATTTGGCTCAGTAGCGAACTTTTTACAGGTTTGCTTACATTGTGTGCAAAAGTAGAACGAAATCGGTACAATAATACAGTCTCCACATTGTTACGAAATTAGTAAATATCGTCAAATTGACATATTTTAATACCATATTACTCATTTATTTTAAATTATTTTTGAAAAAAGCCTCTGTAGCGAACTAAAGTCAACCTTCATTATTCATCATGCCAAATTTCAATAATTTATTATTTATAATAAAGTCACAGGACTATGGAGAAAAAGACACATTTCGAGCAGGAGCCTCTTAACTTTCCCTTGTTGTACTACTGATGATGAGAACTTAGTTCTCTAAATACGTATTTAGTTTTTTATTAAAATTAATTTTAAGATTAAGGGGTAATTATAATAGTTTTAGTCATATTTAACCTTAGACTCCATCTATTATTAAGTAGAAATAATGACATTTATAATTTCTATCAAACTTGTGTAATTGTGTATAGGTAATCCACAATGCCATATTTCATTCACCAATTCTGATTCCACATTATTGTCATTGACTCACACCCAACCGATGTGCTATAAATCAAATTTTTTCATTTCACAATAATAAAAACCCAAAAAACTGAGTTGAAACTGACAAAAAACTTGTAAGAAATTGGGTTTACCATCTCGTTGACAGTTATACGACCTCGGTTAGTTGTGAATCAGCGTAATTCGGAGGATCCCATAGGCGCGAAGCCTAGGCCCCGTGCACAGAGATTCGTCTGCATATCTCATCAAGATGAAATCTTCTGAGTTGGCTTTGCTTTTCTGGCCTGTTGTTTGTTTTTTTAGATTTTTCTTCTTCCCATACTCATCATCGAGTGATTTATATCATTGTTTCTTAATCGACACCGGAAACTTGTTTGTTAGTGACAGATTTTGAAGGGAGACAATGAACGAACAAATATTTTTTATTCTAAACTTGAAGTTTCTAGAGTTCTAGATTAAACTCTTATTATATTACGGGATCTCGTGGCCGCGTGCCTGAATATCTGTTCGTGAATCTGGGAAACCGGGTTCGATCCTGATCGACGCCAAATATTTCACATCTTAAATGGCACAAAATTGAGCCCTATGGTGCACACTCCACACCAGTAATGAGTGCCCGTGAGGTGACGCCTAGGAAACGCCCGCACGGTACAAATATGTCATCATCATTACCGAAATCTGTATACAAAGCAGATTGGCACACCCAGCAATGGGTAATATGCCGTGATGATATATTTATTTATTATATTGGTTAATCAGTAGTTTTTATTGAATTATTTTGTTAATCCATTCGCAAGATGAATATTATGTAGGTACCTATTTGATTCAATAAAAGTTTTTTAAATGAAAATTAAACTTTATGGGAGGCACTAGCAATCTAATTTAGGGGAATATTCATTCAAAATTACAATAAAATTAAAGCACTTAAATGTAAAGACATCTAAGTGCCCAAAAAATTTATATGAAAACATTTTACAAGCCAAGCCCAATGTTTTAAAAATGTCATACCATCAAGGCCTTAATTTTGTAACTATTAATTTTACTGGATTTCAAATTCTTCTAGAATTGGATAAGAAAAATTAATACAAATATTGTAAGTAAAACCAATTTTTTAAACCAGCCGTAAACAAAGAAATGTCAAGCATAACGATGGAAATTTAACGACACGAATTCTACTGATCCAGACCAGCATAGAATTAGAAATCTATTCGAAAAAGAGTGGAGGAAATCTCAATAGGCTACTTGCGTGGTACTGAAAATCTGATATCTGTCACTAAATACCTAAAATAAAGTTGAAAACGTATGTAAAAATATAAATATTATTTTAAAAAAATTATATGTTTTTTTAACATATTAAGAAAGAAGATTTTCTTTGACGTCATTATTTTGAACTGGAGAAAGGGATGCATATTTAAGAATGTAACATGTAACCTGGCGAGTGAGTGCGAGTTTTAATTTTATTTTGACATTAGTTCATTTTTCTGTCACTGTCTCTCTTCTTTATTATTTACAATTTGCGTGGTTTCTGTTACTTTTATTACGTATTTCGATTTGTTAAGCAGGCGTTTGAAGGATTTTAACTTAGCTTATACTCGTACAAGATTAAAATGACAAACGAAAATATTAACATCCAAAATATTATTTAGACGTCAAACAGATGATCTGTCATGTTTAAATTACCCGCACATGTCGTTGCTATTCGACGTACCGATGTAATTGCTTTTCGGCCATTCATTGGTTCGGCGTAATTATACATCATACATGGCGGTAATTTAAATATTAAAATTTCATTAATTTCTTTCTGGCTAATTAATGAAAATTTTGCCAGAAGAACAAATATGGGTAGTAAGTATTTATCGTCTCTTCAAACATATTAAATAAAAAAATGGCACACAAGTAGCCCATTCTAGTAGAATTTGATATTTAGTAGAATTAAAATTACAAAGTCGAGACTGTGGTTAAAAAATCATGCCAAATAAGAAACGAATTTTATAAATAAAGGGTAGCGTACAATGAAAATGGAAAAACAAATCTGCTGTGGCCAACACCAAACCTCTCGCTAATTAATTTTTATTAATTTAAATATATATACTTACATATTTAGTTATTGCTGAAACTGTATTAAGATCCATACCATATAACTATGGTTCTATTTACTATTTTCTTTTTAAAACGGTACTTTTATTAATTTGAAATGATTAGTTCTTTGACAGTGACATTTATCTGTGTTTATATCAGTTACATACATTTAAGATACGAACTGTGTAACCAAGGAGATTTGCTTGTTTAAAGCGTAGGCTCCGAGATTAAATTTATAGATAATTTTATGAATTAATCCATAAAATATATAGAAAAAGTATTAATGCAAATCTGTAGAAAATTTAATAATCTTTAATTTTTATAATAACATTAATCTCGAAAAAATAACATTTAAAGGTATTTTTCGAAGAAAAACTATTTTGAGCTTCTAGTAAAGTGCCATTTCCGGTTATCCGATATACACCAAAATCTAATGGGCTCTTCCCATTACAGAAAAAGTTCGAAATATAAGGTTTCAACATTTTCTGAATGATAGGATTTGAGTTAGAGTACACATGCACACATACATACATACACATATGCATACACACAGACATCATCGTGAAAATGTTAAAATTGGATTTTAGGGACCTTAAAACGTGGTCATTTAGCAAAAGCTCGATATGCGATTTTTAGCACGATCCCTATACCTCCCTTACCAAGGGTAGCGGGAGGTAAATAACTTCATTAACTGTCTAGAAACACCTAAAAACTTTAAACTGAGGAAGGTTGACAACCCGTATTACTGTAATGTAAATAGCAACAAGCAACGAGCAAGAGGAGGCGTACCATTAAAAAAGTCTATTTTTGAAACAAATAAAATAAATAAATAAATATATCATCACGGCATATTATCCATTGCTGGGTGAGCCAATCTGCTCTATATATTTTTAATATTTTAAAAATAAATTTAGATTCTAAAAAAATCTGAATATTTGTATACTTTGTTTTATGTGAATCCAATTTAAAATCGTTTATTATTAAAAATTAACCCCTGTGGTGCAATCTCCACGCCAGCAATGAGTGCTCGTGAGCTGACGCCTGGTAAACGCCCGCACGGTACAAGTATGTCAACATCATTACCGATATCTGCGTACAAAGCAGACTGGCACACCCAGCAATGGGTAATATAACATGTTGATATATTTACTTATTTATTTTTATTAAAAATAGACGGCAATGTTATTAATAATTATACGTCCTATCATTCTAATAAAATAAATTAGAAGATTGAAGAATATGATTCTCATATAGCACTAACAATAGAATCTATTTTCGGTAAAATGTCAATTAGATACCTACGCCACAAAAATGTCATCTATCTTAACCTGATATAATTCGGCTGCATTGTTTGAAGATTAGATCTTAAATATTTTTACACATCGAACAACAAACTATAAATCTTATTACTTCAATTTCCAAACACTCTAATTTATTACTCTCATTAATAAAGATAATAGTTTGATAAGTAAATTTGCCAAAATCTCCTGTGAAGTGTATTTGAATAATTTTGATTGTAAAAATTCTTGATACTGTGCCAAAGAATTTACGCTATCGCGATAAAAGAAATATATTTGACAGAATACCGATTAGAAAATAGTATTTTTTGCTCTACGCCATCACCTATGAACGTTTATGAAAAACAAAATTTCCTAGAGCTATTTCAATAATATTAGTAATGGATATTAAAATAACTGTTGCAAAGATGATTCATCAAAATATAGGTCGCTATAGATTGTGTCTTACTAATTTTAAGTGAAGAAATAAATGAAAGGAAAAGTAATTATTTTCTTAAGAATGGTATGTTCGTATGTTTAAATTTCATAATTCAGTGTTTTAGCATGAACACAGTACACTTACAATTTCATTTTACATTAAAATTGCAATTGAAACAATCATACAAACTGAATAGAAATCTAACAAATGTAATTTTTATATATTAAACTTATACATGTGACTTATTTTTATTTATCAACAAAAGTAGATGCGTTTTTGGCATGTTTTTACAGATTTGTAAAAATATTATTTAGGTTAAATTGTAAAAATTTATATACAGGTGTAACACTAAAACCGACCACCGCCATTATTTTCTTTATTATTATAGTTACAAAAAAATACTATAGAATAAAATTGTAGGAGACCAAGGGAGACATCCCTTTTTAAATCAGTGGTTGTCAAGTTACATCACAAAATTATATTTTTTCAAATGGGATTATACTATTTTTTTTGTCTATTCTATAGCGTATTTTTCTGAATTCAACCATGTATTAATTTTATATCCTTCTATAATAAAAATATTGAGAAAAATCCAATGGACCTTTTCAATTTAAAGAGATAGAAGATATGCGTAATGGAGATCTGCGCATAGTAAGAACAATGAGATCTATAGCGTTTGTTTCTAAAAAAAATTGGACCTAAAATGTGAGAATATCTCAGATAACTTTAAAAAATCCTATCGAAATAAGTTACAAAAGCTTTTATTGAAGTAAAAATGTCTAATGATGCAAATTTTCACTGAGAATACAGGTATTTTAATATTTTTGACGTTTCGTTTGACAGCCCAACTGGCAGTTGTTCGCGCCATTTTCTTACTATTTGCAGCGATAGAAAGAGATAGCCGTTATATTGAAAAGGTCCATTGAAATTTAAATAAATTTGATTTTTTAAATTATTTTTCAGCAGGCTATGTATAAAAAACAAAACTTGCTATCTGTCAATTTGAATTATTTAGGATGGAAATCAAATAAAACACTATTAATAAAGTTGTTAACAAATATTTGTTTCGTTTTAATTTAGTCATTTTTTTCACACAGCCTACTAAAAAAAACTATAAAAATCAAATTTATTGTAATTTCAATTGAATTTTTTTCAATATTTTTATTATGTAAGGATATAAAACTAATACATCGTTGAATACGGTATCGAATAGACATAAAAAATATCTATAATCCCATTTGAAAAAATATAACTTTGTGTTGTAACTTGAAAACTACTGGTTTAAAAAAATATTTTCTTATTTCGTGGGATGTCCCCCTTGGTCTCATATAACTTTGTTCTATAGTAATTTTTTGTAACTATAATAATAAAGAAAATAATGGCAGTGGTCGGTGTTGGTTTTACACCATGTATAAAGACAAGATTTAGATGTATATTTTTATTTTTCAAACTAAACAAACAAACATATCTGTAAGACTTACGAATTTTGGCAAAATAAAATAATTAGGATCTACATTTATATGGGGTGTCGTAGCCGCGTGCCTGAGTGTCTGGTCGCGAATTTGGGGAACCGGGTTCGATCCCAACCGACGCCAAATATTTCGAATTTTAAATGGCACAAAATTGACCCCTGTGGTGCACTCTTCAGGTGAGGTGACGCCTGGTAAACGCCCGCACGGTACAAATATGTCATCATCATTACCGAAATCTGCGTACAAAGCAGATTGGCACACCCAGCAATGGGTAATATGCCATGCATGATATATTTATTTATATGACATTTTTTAGTCAAAATGACTTGAGAAATAAGCTGATAAAATTTGTTATAATCGTTATGAGAATCATTTTTTATACAAATTCAATATTTTTATGAGGTTTATATTACAAAATAATAAACTTGAATAATATGTATATCATACTCTAGAAAAGAAAACTATTAATAGTGTTAAGCAGCATCATCAATCTGTCGGTGCTCTTTTTAAATAAACCTATCTCATCCGGTTGGGCGGCAAATGGGCAGTGCCCAGGCTCAGGAAGACAGTCACTCATCAAGGCAGACACTCCGGAGAGCTTTGCTTTGGTGCCATGCTGTCTGGCCAGGCCCTTTTCACACACGTGCGCTGCCGGTGGATATGTGAATGAGGACAATGTTGTTTTAAAAATTTCCCGCACATAAATGACATTTTGGATATATGTGTATTTTTTCCTGTGTATAATTAAAACAAACATGACATTTCCGAAATAGTATAGGAGATTTTAATGATGGAAATACGAGGGTGATTTGTTATCTTGCCAGCCACGAAAGAAAATAATTTAAAATAAAATAATATTTTATTTAGTAGCTTCTGATATCTCCACTTTATTTGTAATCCTAAAACTTTCATCCTTCGTCTTATTAAAAAACGGAACCTTCGTATCATTTTTAAAAAAAAATTTGGTGTGGCCAACACAATACTTCCCGCCATTTACAGCCCGTGTCACAAAAAAGATTAAGTTAATCCTTATTTTTGGATTAGCGAATTTTACTCTAATTTTGACAGTTTATTTCTTAAAATTTAAAATATAGTCTAATCTAATCTAAGTAACTACCTTTTTTATACCCCTCAACAGGATTAAATCCCAATTACAGAGTGAGTTCACATTCACACACATCCATGCCTTAGTAGGATTCGAACCCAGAGCCCGAGTGCACTCTTGACATGGAGGCGTTGCTATAACCATTGGCCACCGGAGCTATTATAAAATGAAGATTAAATTTTAAATACCGGGATAGAATAGAATTCACTAATCCAAAAATGAGGATTAGCTTAAACATTTTTGTGAATATCGTTAATTTTTATTAATCTAAATACATACCTACATATTTACTTATGCTGGAAACTATATTGAATTCTTTTTCTATTGTTCTATTTACTTTTTTCTTTTTAAAACGTTACTAATATTATTTTGAAATAATTAGTTCTTTGATAGTGACATTTATCTGTCAATTACATACATTTGAATAACTGCGTTTTGTTTGTTTAAAGCAGCGTTTCTTAACCTATGGGTCGCAACCCAAATTTGGGTCGCGAAGGGGTTTGAGTGGGTCGCGTAAACTATTCAGAATTTTATAATTTTGATTACTAAATGCCAATCATATTTTTGTAAAATTTCACTAAAATGTTACTTA